>PVKN010000248.1:7041-91678 GCA_004027915.1 Capromys pilorides | reverse complement strand
CTATGTTTTGCCACACATTTGCCATTCCCAGAGACCTATATTCTATTGTGTAGATCTGACTTTCCACTTGGTGCTAGTTCCTGTCAGCTTAAAGAACTTCCTTTAGCATTTCTCATAATATAGATTTGCTGTACACAAATTTCTTCCTTTTTTTAAATCTAAAAGTATTTTTATTGCAAATTTATCCCTAAAGGATATATTGACTTGACATAGAATCTTGAGTTGACAGTACTTGAAAGATGTTATTCCATTAGCTCCTGTCCCACTTTATTTTTGCTTAAAAGTCTCAGAGTCGCTCAGATACCTGTGTACGAGACATCATTTTCCTTGACCACATTCAAGATTCTATTTTATTTGCTGTCAGCAGTTTGACTCTATTTTCCCAGGATATGTTGCCACAGTTGCTGATGTTTTTCAAATCCAATTTAGGAATTGCCTGCACTTTCTGAATCTATAAATTTATAACTTTATCAACTTCCTTGGCACATCATCTATCCCATTTTTCTCTCTCCTTTTTTAGGACTCTGATATGGTATGTGTATGTTAAACACTCAGGTGTTGTCTAACAGGACCCCAATGCACCACTAATTTATTTCGTTTTTTAAAAAATACGTGCATGTTCCTTCTCATAGAAAAGTGTTATTGAATTATCTTTAATTTTATTGAATTGCTCTTCTCTCATTTCTCTTCTGTTCTTAAGCCCATCCAATGAATTGTTTATTCCTGATATTAAAATTTTCATTTCTAGAATTACCGCTTAATTCTTTTTTTATAGTTTCTTTTCTGCTGAGGCTGCATTCTTTTATTTGTGGCAAACATACTCCTTTTATGTTTTTTTAGCATAATAATAATAGCTACTTTAAAATCTTTGCCTACTAATTCCAATGTCTGAATCATTCTGCAGTTGGTCCTTATTAACTATACTTTCTCTTAGGGCTTTTTGGTTTGGTTTGGTTTTGGTGGTACCAGAGATAGAACTCAGGACCTTGTGCCTGCCAGGCAGGCACTTACACTGCCAAGCTATCTCCCCAAACCTGTACTTTCCCTTAGAATAGGTCAAGTTTTCATGTTTTTTCATCCATCAGGGAATCTTGGACACTATGAGTGGTACATTGTGAAAGCTCTGGGTTCTATGTGCCTCTGAAGGACATCAATTTAGTTTTTAGCTCATAGTTAACTTGACTGAGCTCAGCTGTAAACTCTACCCCTCCTGTGGTGGATGGAAGCTCAAATTTAAGTTCATTTCTTTTAACATTAACTGACTGCTTAGTGTCTGTCCCAAGTATATGCAGTTTATAGGTGAAGGAGAGACTTTGCTGGAGTTCATGCACAGAGGTAGGTTTTAGAGTGGCTCTTTTAGATCTCCCTCTTTGCTTTTCAGTGAGTATTGTGGTCCAGAACTATAGCTTTTGGTTCATCAAGTCAACAATTTTGCCAATTTTTCTACCAGTATTTTAGCAGCCTTGCCCTGTGCAAACTGAGATCCACACGCAGGCAAATTTAACCCCAATAGACACTGAGCTCTATCCCTAGCCCTCATGAAGTTATATTTTAGAAATGGACCCTCACCAAGTGTCCAGGCTGTTTTGACTTTGTGATCCTCCTGCCTTAGTCTCTGAGAGTGCTGGGATTACAGGCATACAGCCGCATAGCACCATGACCAGCTTGTTCTGAGTTTATGTTGGATATATCCTTGGATTTTTTATGATTCATTATCTAAAGGAGTTTGTGAGGAGAAAAACAACAGATAAGAATCTTTGATCTAGTTGTTCAAGGGATTTAATAAGTATTTTCTAACTCCCCATATTTTTCTCCTTCCCTCTTTCCCCTCGTTCCCACACGCCTCCTCTTCTTCCCTGTTCTCCTGCTCCTCTCAGTGGATCATCTTATTTATTCCTCACAGTACTCTCTTGGTAATCTGGCTGTATCATCCCCATCTGAAGGATGAGGAAACAGAGCAAAAGAGATTAAGCCTCTTACCAGAGTCACTGCACATCATGGACATTTGCACCAGCTGCTGGTCCTGCCACCATTTGCTTCTGCAACCTGATTATGAGAAATGGCTCATCACAAGGGCACGTGTCAGAATCAAGGTGGTAGCTGGAGGGAGAAGGTGGAAGGAATCATTTGTCACTTTGAACTTGACCAGGTCCTCATTAGTCATCAAGTCAGCAGCTTAGCCCAGCTGAGCATAACCAACAGAAACCACTCCAATTAAAGAGGAAATAAATGTCGTAGAGGATGTGAGAAAGCTGGCGGCATCTCCGAGGGCATCTCTGAGGAGGGCAGGGGATCCAGTCTGGAGGCTTCAGGGCCAGTCACAATGGCTGCCACCTGCCCGACTGTGGCTATCTCTTGACCACCTTCACCAGGGTGGGATCCAGTCCCTCCTGCTCCCTCACAACTCTTGCTTGTGCCTCAGTGGCTCTCACTGCTGCATATGCTGCTAGATCATTTTGTACAAGCCTTTCTACTTTCTGGACAGAAAGGTCAGGACCCTTCTTGGAGGGACAAATCCAGGCACTGAAAGAGAGGTCAAATGGTTCCAGAAAACCAAAGAATTTGATCAGCTTAATGTGCATATGCTATGTCAAGAAGCCATTGGGCCAATCTCATGTGATCTGCTAGTCTTACAATTTTTCTCCCAGAGAAACAGGACTAGAGCAGCCCCACATCATGCTGATGCACTGGAAGCTTCCTTCCTTTAGAGACATGCTGAACTCTGGGAGCAGACGGTTTATAGGAGCATGACTCATGCTGGTTTTTATTTAACCGTTAGCACACCTTGCCTCAGATAAAAATGACTGCATTTGGAATGTAAAGTAGATTTTCCAAACAATTATTTTGAAAGCTATACTTGTCAAAGCCCGATTGTTCAGTGTCGCCTCCACCTCTAGACCTAGAAGACAAGGACCTACAGCAGCAGTCCCTTGGTTCCCAGAACTCTGTGCAAGGATAGAGCTTTGGAGGCGTTGTCCAGCCAACAGGGAGTGTCTGGGCAGCTTCAAGGACTATGTGTTTTCTAAATGACCTTTGGAATTTTGACTGAAAGTGGTAGAAACAGGAATCAATTGGAAAAGTAGGATGGGCCAACCCTGCCCCATCCATAGTTCCTAAGCTACTAAATCAATATAAGCAGGAAACTCAGTTCCACAGTGGGGGAAAGGGGCTCATGACTGACTGGTTTATAGATTTTCTTAAGGCCACCAATGAGAATAATAAAGCTCTGTGTAGGATTTTATGGTCCATTTGGTTCTGTTCAACTGTGTAAAAACTAAACTAATCCCCTTCTCATTTTTCTAAGACTAGTGTTTTAGGGAACATGCAGCAATCATATGCTTTGGAATTTGAGGGGTGATCACAATTCATTATTATCTAATTCTTTTATGTATTTTAATGTGCAATAGAGAAAAATTTCCCTCTCCTTTGCTTGTGCGCTTTTTCTGAGCTATTCTGGGTATAGATAGGCACTTACATAGACACTCCACCCCACCCCCGCTTTTGTACACAAATAGAACATATTATAGTACCTTTTGTACATTGTGTATTTGTACACATGGATCACATGCCATATAATCTCTCCACATGTTCGGTAGATTTTCTTGTGGATTGCATTTTCTTTCCATACTAATTTGGCGATTTTTTTTCTAGGCAGGGTCTTCCTATATAGTTCTTGCGGGTCTTAAATTCACTATGTAACCCAGGCTGGCTCTGAATTCAAAGCAGTCCTCCTGCCTCAGCCTCTTCAGTGCTGGATAGACACCACCATGCCTGGTCAGAGGTTCTTCCCATACAAATAATCTTTTTGTTCTTTAAAATGAAGATGACTTATTAAATGTAGCATTAAATGTGGCTTTGTGTCTATAACTGTGTATTATTTTTATGCAGGAAAACACAGATCAGAATTAAAAAATTCATTTTTAAAGCATGTTTCCAGGTCCACCACATGCTTTATTATGTGTACATAATAAATGAATGATGAATGAACATATAAGGTGTCTTTCCATATTCTTCCTCCTTTTTATCAAAGCCACAGAAGATTATTAATGACGATCTCATTATTCAATTAACCACAAGACTGTCTGTTAATCGACATTCAATTGTTTGTATTCACTTGCAATTAAAAACAGTGTTGTAGTCAATATCCCTGTTCGTACTTCCTTATGTATATATCAGAGTTTGTGGGATTACATTGCTAGAAATGGAATTGCTAGGTGAAAGGATAATGAGACTTTATAATCAATTGATAGAGAGATAGCTCAGCAGTCTAAGTGCCTGCCTGGCAAGCACAAGGACCTGGATTTGATCCCCATGCCACATGCCATGCCAGCCCTAAGCCATGTTAGTCCAGCACACTAACAAACATTTTTATCTTGATCTGTCCAACTGCTATAGTTTTAATTTGTATGCCTCTCATTCGTATTATCACTTTTTTTTTTTTCAGCACCAGGGATTGAACTCAGGACCTTGCACTTGCCAGGCAAATGCTTATTCTACTAAGCTATCTTCCCAGTGTCCAAATTATCACTCTTTAACATGTTTAAAATCTATGTACATTTATTGTGTTTTAAATAAACTGCATATGCCAATTCTCTTTGGGATTATAATTCTCTTTCATACTAATGTTTAGAAATTAGATAGAAATAAATGAGCTACTTTCTTTTAAAATAAGTATGACTTACAAATGCAGGATTAAATTGATTTTAGTGTCTGTAGTTATGTATGATTCTTCATCTATGAAAACTCATAAATCTGAAAAAAAAAATCCCTAGAACATGTTTCCAAATTTTTTATTTGCAAAACGTGGATCCTTGAAAAATGCTTTGGGGCCAGCCAGATAGCTCAGCAGACTAAAGCTTCTGCTTAGGCAGACTCAGGGTTAGGGGTTCAATCCCTGGCACACCATGTCAGCCTCACCCCTGGGGCGTGCTGACAAGGCAAAGGAGACTGGGCGTGGCTGTGCATGCCTCTAATCTCAGTGCTTGGGAGGCTAAAAACAGGAGGATCACTGCAAGTCCAATCTGTGTAGTGAGACCCTGTAGACCCTGTACTTAATACATTAAAAAAAAAAATACTTTGAAGTTATTACAAAGCAATGTAATCCATTGCAGCATTATTTGTGGAATAAATTCAGTTGAGTTAAACTATTTTATAGTTTGCAAAACTATAAAAACTATAAAACTTGGGGCCAGTGAGATAGCTTAGCCATCTAAAGTGCCTACTTAGGCAAGCTTAGGCCACCACATGAACCACGGTTCAATTCTCAGCACCACATGCTGTACCAGCCCCACCCCAGAGCAGGCTGAGCTGGCCATAACATAAATAAATAAAGTTTAAAAAAACTATAAAATTAAAATGTGACTTAAGTATTTGTGTAGCTTATAAAACTGTAAAAGTAATAAATACATACTCATCTTTTTTAAAAAAATCCAATCTACATAAGTATATACATTACAAAGTTGGCCTGTGAGATAGCTCAGTGGACTATGCGCCTGCTTAGGCAAGTGCAGGGACCAGGGTTTGATCCCCAGCACCACATGCCACACCAGCCCTAACCCAGGGGCACTCTGCTACTGAAGCTACAGCTACAGACCTTTTAACTTTTTTTAAGAGTGTCTTACAAAGTTGTCCAGGCTTGAATTTGTGTGAACCCCCCGCCTCAGCCTCCCAGGTAGCTGGGATTCCTGGCTTGCATCTGGCTTCTCAGTCTGTAAGTTAGCAGTGAACATCATAGACCATAGCAGAACCTGCTAATTGCTTCCTTTGAGAAAATCTGAGCCCTGATCATTGTGCTTGAACAGATGTGGCATTTGGAATCATAGCAAGTATCCCCCTGCGTGCAGCCCTTTTCTCTCACAGCCGCAGCGCCTGCACTTAGGGAACATTTTATACTCACTATAAGGGGCTCAGACTTGGGGGAGCTGAGTATAATCACCAAGTCACAAGACTAGAATTGGGGCCACCAGCACCTAACCTCACCAGCACTTAAAATTCAGCTGCTTATTTTGCTTAGGATTGCTTAAAGATGAACTTTGGGGTGGAAGTCCTTGGAATCAGCCAGGAGAAGGAGAAGGGTCAGAGTGGTGGGTGCTCAGGAGCAGGAGGGGCCCCAGGAGCCTGCTGGGAGTCAGGCCCATTTTCCAGGGTGAGGGTGGGAGCATTTCCCTAAGCCAGCTTCTGGAGCACTCTCCCAGCAGCACCCTGCAGCCAAGGGCTGCTCTGGAGCCCTGGAGGGAAGGGGCTTCAGGGTCCTCCACAGAGGGCCTCCACTTACCAGGACTTATGTCCTGTCTGAATTCTCCCAGAGAAAGGGGCCCCTTTCCCTCCCAACAGAGGAACGATTTGCTCAGCCAAGCCCTTGGGGGCCTCATCTGCCTAAGGGGGGACCTCTTTGGAGTTGGCCCAGAAGAACAGTGCAGAATCTTCAGGCCTTGGAAATCTTGCCTGGACCTGCTTCAGGAGGCTCCAGATTGGTCTTCCCTGGGGGGGTGGGGGGCTCTGACCCGGGGGTTGGGTCTTCTCCAGCCTCCTTCAGAGCCACCCCTAAGCAGCCCTCCTAGGCTTGGGAACGCACTGAGTTCCAGGAGGGTGGCTGGGTCGCAGTTTTCTTCAATAGAATCCATTCTGTGTTCATTCAACAAATATTTGAGGCTCTCCCCTACGCCAAGGCCTGTTCTAGCTCTGGAAATATGCAGAACAGGACGGACAAGGTCCGTGCCTTTGTGGAGCTGGCATTCTAGTGGGGGAAGCCAGATAAGGAACAAGTGAAAGAAGTAAACAAGACCATTTTTCTGAGCGTGCTAAGAGGAAAATAAAATGCACAATGGTCTATGGAGTGGTGGGGGATGGGCATCTAGTGTGTAGCTCACACCTGAGAGGAAAGTTTCGGGAAAGGTGACACTCAAATGACAGGAAGGAAGGAGTTGTGCCAACCTAGGAAGAACATTCCAGGCAGCAGAAGAGAAAAGTGCGGCCCCAGAGGCTGGGAGAGCTTTGCAGTGGAGAGCCTGGGAGAGGAGGAGGGTGAGGAGCCGCCGGGCTCATTTCCACAGCGCCTGTGACTGAATGATTCTCAGGATTCCTTCCACATAAATGAGGTGGTCACGGAAGGATTTAAGGAGACAGTGGCAAGATCTGAGGGTGCTATTTAGAGACACATCAGATTTCTCCATGGAAAGACTTGGGTACAAGGAGGCAAGAAGACCAGAGGTTATGCAGGGTTTGGGGGTGGCCCATGGAGGATGAAAGCAGAGGCAGAAGGGGAGATGGAGCGGAGAGATGACTTGGGGATTCAGGTCTGGGGTTCTTGCTCACTGCTATGTTCTCCTGCCAGGACAGGACACTTGTAATTCCAGGAAGGCTACAAGTTCTAGCTCAGCTGAGGCAATTTACCATTTTTTTTAAAAAAAATTATGGTCAGCTCAGCCTGCCCTGGGGGCGGGGCTGGCACAGCCTGTGATGCAGGGGATGGAAGGACAGTTTCCTGTGGCCGCCTAAACTTTCCTAAACAGGCACTTTAGACCGCTGAGCCATCCCACCAGCCCCTAGCTGAGGCAATTTAGGGTGACTGTCTCAAAATAAGAAATAAACAAAAAGAGCTGTGATTGTACTGTAGCTCAGCATGAAAGCCCTGGATTTAATCCTCAGTACTGCAAGGAAGAGGAGGGGAAGGAGCTCCAGACAAGATGGGGACCACTGACAGCCACTGAGTGAGGGATGGGCACCATGTCCCGTGGGGCTCTGCCCCTTGTATGTCCAGCCCACTGTCAGACCCAGGCACAAGGCCCGTAGTAGAGATGCCCCACTCACACCTCTCTGGAGCTCCCTTCCCATAAGCCAAGGAATTTCCTGCTCAAACAGCCCAAAGCTAGCTGCCTGGGTCTGCAAGAAGTTCTTTAGCAGGTAGCAGCCTGTGTGTACCTCCAAAGGTGGGGGGGGGGGCAATTTAAAGGGGTACAGGCAGCATTTGAGCCCTGTGCTGATCATTTACATTTGCCTAAGAATTTAAGGCGCTTCCAGAGGGATGGGAGAGGGAGTGGGAAGAAAAAGGAAGTGATTGATTATCCCAGCAGTATTGTGTTCCAGAGTCAAATTCTAAATTTAAATCTGATCTTTAGGACATTCTGAAGGTCTATTTGTTAAGATAAGAAGACAGAACATATTTTATCTAACAGTTTCTTAGTTTGATTGGTAACTTTTAATATTCAAACAGATGGGACGGGGGCTGCACACAGCACATTGCCCACGCCCACAGCCTGTGTTTCCCACATGCTAGATGGGGAGCACTAGCCAGGGCCTGTCATCCACCCTAGGAGTTTTCCACCAAAATAGAATAAAAGTCTTTTGCTGAACAAAACTACCATAGTGGAACTTTCTAACCTTTGGATTCCATTTTTTGCCCCAGAATCTTTGGTGTCTGCCACTCCTTGTATGGATCTGCTATAAGCAAATTAATAGGCTGAGCATTGAAAGGGTTGCACACAATTATGGTAGAGGATGTGCAGAGACAGCTGCAAAGGGCCAATTCTCAGGAACTGAACAGCGTGTTTTCTTATAGACCTGAGTACACACAGCTATGCTGCTAGACGGTGTCCACACACTACAGGTATCTTTCCTAGCACTAACAGCTGAATGATTTCTAGCTCACAGTGATGGAATTGAGTACGCTTTAGAATGCTCTGCAGAAAGAGCCACAACTACTAGGTCTGTTGATCTAGACCACACCGAGTATATAAAACATTAATATACAAATATAATATAATATAATATAACAAAAAATATAATTTTTTTACATTGTAAAAAATTATCTTTAGGTTTCTGATTCAACCCCTGTACCAAAGATCGATGACTCCAAGGAGCTCAGCTTTAATATACTATCAGGCAACTTGAAAACTGTGTTGAAGGGAGTTCTTTAATATTCAGAGCTTCTGGAGGATAGTAGAACCTCAAAAAAGTGCTTCTAAAGAAGTGGGGAAGGGCTGGACAGATAGCGTAGATTAAAGCACTTGCTTAGGCAGAGGCAGGAACTGGGGTTTGATCCCCAGCATGCTGGGACAACCCTGCCCCTGGGAAGTGCTGAGGTGGCTATTGAGACTGGGTGTGGTGGTGCATGCCTGCAATCCCAGTGCTTGGGAGGCTGAAAACAGGAGGACCACTAGGGATCCAATCTGTGTAGTGAGACCCTGTAGATGCTGTACTAAATACATTAAAAAAAGAGGCGGGGGGGGGGGGGGGTAAAGCATAATCCAGCAGGTTCATATTTATCAAGGGAATATCAAGAGCATCCTTGGAACTGACTTTAGCACCGGTGTTCTCCCTAACCTTTTCCACAGCCCTACAATGAATTATTGTACTTAGCTGATAAAAAAGAAAATAGAGACTCACAGAAGGCCAACAAGTTACCCAAGATTACGTAGCTAGTAAATGATGAAGTAGGTGTTTAAATGGGGCTGAGTCCCCCATAATACTGGGCCTCCTGGAGAAATAGGGTGTGCCACTTAATGGGTTAGGAGGGACTTTCTAAGCGCTGTTTGTTGATAGGAAACCCTTGGCTTTTGGTTGATTGGCCACTGGGTTCTTCTTACACTTTTCCTGTTGATACCCAAAGCATAAAAATGCATTTATATAAAATTCAATCCTGAATATATTTATAATTAAAAAGTAACTGATATTTTAAATTTTTTGGTCTAAGCCTTAAAGTGTTTGAGACTATGTTATTGAGTCACCAAAATGGTATATATAAATTTTTTTCCCTGAGTATTGAACCCAGGGTTTTGCACTGAACTACATGCTCAGCCTTTTTTATAGTTATATTATTATTTTTAAACCAGATCTTGCCAAGTCACTAAGCTGCCCTTGAGCTCAAACTTGTGATGGTCCTGCCTCAGCCTCCCAGAATGCAGGGATTATAAGCATACACCACCGCACCCAGCTCACTTTAGATATACCATAGCAGATATTTCTCTAAGCAGAGCTCAGCTGTGCCTGAAAATTGTAGCTCTGCTTTCTATTTTTGAGTTCTGTTTTTTAAAATCATACTGGTCCTGCTTTGGAGTGACCAATCTTACCTTCACACCCTAATTTTAGATAATTACAAAATTAGGTTGGAAGGATCAGTTCTATTTTTTCTCTGCAGAATGTTATAGATTTTCAAATTTATGTACTAAGTCTCTTTTGTGCATGGTTTGAACAAAAAATTTAAAAGTCCCTAGGGCTGTTTATCTTTTCAAAATGGTTAGCATTAAAATATCTCTAGAACCAGGCCTCATCCTGGAACATTCAAAAATCAGGACCACCTGGTATATGGACCTCCTCTTGCCCATCAGGACAACAAAGCTCCCCTGCTGAACACTAGAGGACACCTACTCCTGAGAGAAGGTTTTTTCCCTCACTGGGAATGGCCTTGGCCATCAACCCAACCCTGTCTGAGGATCAGCCTTATCTTAGCCCCTCCCCAGCTGGCCCCAAACTCCAGTCAAACATCTTGGCCTTTGTTACCACAGATGCCAGGTACTTGCTGTCTCTCCACCTTTGCACCTGCTGTTCCTTCTCCTAGAAAGACCGGCCTTCCTTATCCTTCTGGGAAATTCCTGCTTACCATTCAGGGCACAGCTCCAAGGTTCACTCCTACATGAATCCCTGTCTCACCCCAGTTTACCCTGCTCACGCTGCCCCAGTGGAATGCCAAAGACAGAGTGGCATAAACCATAGGCATTTGCTTTCCACAGCTTTGAAGACTGCAAGTCTGAGGTTTAGATAATATATAATATGGTGCGGTTCTGGTGGGGTCCGCCTGTCTGGCAGAAGACTACCTCCTCTCTCTCTCTCTCTCTCTGTCTCTCTCTCTCTCTCTCTCTCTCTCTCTCTCTCTCTCTCTGTGCTCATATGGACTTACTCTGGTGGATGGGGGTGAATCCAGGGCTTTCACATTGAGCTACATCCCCAGCCTTTTTTATTTGGAGATACAGTCCGGATAAGTTGCTAAGTTGCCCAGGCTGGACTTGGAATTGCACCGCTCTTGTTTCATCTCCCCAGAGCGCCAGTACATTCCTTATAAAGTCACCAATCTTACCTGATAAGGGCCCCTCCCTCAGGTTTCACTTAACTTTATCCTCTAAAAGCTTTATCTCCAAATATTAAACTGTGGGGGTTTGAACTTTGGAGGGATACAATTCAATCCATAGCACCTTACCAGAAAATATCAGTGGCTGCCTCCTTCAGAGCCTTATATTCAGCAGGGTAGGCTGCCCCTCTAGCACAACGCATCCATCCCTTTATTTGCTTCTTGTTTGTTTGAGGAAGGGTTTCCTTATGTAGTTCAGACTGGCCTTGAATTCACTGTATAGCTCACACTGGCATCGAAATACCAGCAGTCCTCCTGCCTCATCCTCCACACAGGCATGTGCCACCACGCAGCCAACAACCCAACAATCCTTAATCCCCATTTGTATCTCTAATACACTAGATGAGTTAACACAAAGACCTAGTCTATTTTTTCCCTGCCCTTCTTCCAAATAGACTCGGTCTGACCTGCTGTCGGTCTCAATACTATGTTCTGAACTCTGCAGGGCAGGGGCCACTTGTCCATCATCTCAGGGGACTCCGCATCTTGCACAGGTGGACCTGTGAAAGCCCTATTTCTGCTATGTGAAGGCCTGCAGCTCTGTGGCTCCACGCTCTGACTCTCTCACCCTATACATTTATCAGTCTCTTTCTTATTGGGGGAGGCCTTACTCTCACACTGGGATTTCTTCCAGTGCTAAAACAAGTTCCTCTCCCTGCACAGGCAAGGGTAGCTGTAGTTGAAGTCAGTGTCATGGCCCTCCCATGACACTGCTGCAAGTGCAGGATTTCAGCAGCAATCTCGGGCATGAAAAACCTTGAAAACTCTTCTGCCAACTTCCCTCCACCTCTCTCTGCAGGTGCAGGGTGTGTTAATGGGCCCAGTATTTGGCACGGGCAGCGATCCACAGCTCACATCACATTATTTATTTAATGTATATTTTTTTTCTTCCCTCTGCCCAAATGCATCAAGTTAAAATATCTTGTTTATGAACTCTGGATCCAAGCTGAAGCAGTTAGGTCATTAATCATTGGGAATATGTTGAATAGGAACTTGATTAAAGCGCAGGATGTGTTAGTTCCCCAGACGAAGTTGTTCTTTGCTGTAACCGCACTGGAAGCTTGGGCCTCTGAGCTGTGTTTTTTTAGCTGTGCCTCTTTTAGGACCTCTGGGAGGGCCTGCGTGTCTCACTGGACCCAAGAAGGTGCTGCGCGGGGGATTTTACCTAAGTAGCTCAATAACTCCCAGGCAGGCATACCTCCAGACAGCACTAGGGTTCGGGAGGTGGGGGGACATCAGGCCCTGGCTCAAGAAGCCTCACGGGCTGAGCCAGACGGAAGCTGGAGAGACCCAAGTGCTGGCATGGCCCCACCTGCCCAGCACAGAGCCCCACCCGCGCGCGGGCCGCCAAGTGGCGGGGGACACAGCACCGCAGCAGTGACAAGGAGGTGCACGTGCGCTACGGGACCAGGACCGAGGTGTCTGGGGACCCCAGGCCCTGCGAGTCACGTGGCAGTCTCCCAGTGGGTGCTCAGACCCCTTGGCCCCGGCTCCCTCGACGCTCCAGCTCTGGCCGCGGGCGCACCCCTGAGAGGCAGTGGGCGCGAAAGCAGAGGCTGCGGGCCGCGCCGCCCGTGGATCCGCCGCGGGATCCCGGTCCTGAAGTCAAGTCCTCGCCTCTCTGCGCGCCTGCCGTCTTCCCTGCGCTCGCTGAGCGTGCGGCGTGGCCCATCCGGGGACCACCTGCCCATCCCGAAAGAAAACTCGGCCGCTGCTCCCGCCGGCAGGGGCCCGGCCTCGCGCGCCTGAACAACCCTCGCGCCCAGGCCTGGAGAAGTAATTGAAAAGGAAGTTTTCCAGAGCGGCTGGACCGGCTTGGTCCTCCAGGAGCCCGGGTCGCGGTCGCCTCAGTACTCTGCAGGGTCCTAGTGCCCTGCGCTACCGAGCCAGTGCGACCCTGCTCAGAGGCAGGGCTGGAGAGAAGAGCTTCAGAGTGACGTCTGTGGGGTCTCATGGAGACCAGACAGCAGTTTCCGCATCTCTGCGCTCCGGGTCTCTCCGCTCTGCGGTGCGCCACGACCTGCGCGTCAGAAGCTGTCCCCACCGCCCCGCGCTCGGGGCAGAAGCCGCGGCTGGGACAGGCCTGGTTCTCAGGACCGAGACTCGTCTTCCACCAAGCCCTCGCGCGGCCTTTGGGTGCGCTGGGCTCCCTGGCTACTAACTGGAGGCGAGTGGTTTGGGGAGGTTCGTGGGGATAACGCCACCGACCACGTGTGCGCGGGGTGACAGCCTGTCGGGGGTGGAGCCCCGCACAGCCTCCGGGGTTCCGCTCCCGCGCTGGAGGCAGCGGGCGTTGCGCCACCGCCTCTCTGCGCCCCTCGTCGCTCACCGCCCTTCCGAGAGGCGGGCGCTAAGACCCGGCAAGCGCCGCGCTGCCCTCGCCCTTGGTCAGGGAGCAGCTTGGACACCAGGGGGCGACGGCCCCTGGTATAAAAGCGGGGCTCGAGCGGGCCTGGCCATTCGCGACCCGGAGCTGCGCGGGCGCGAGTGAGCAGGGGCACCGGGTGGGCGGCGGACGCGGCGGCGCCCCGCGCAGGCTGGAGGCCGCCGAGGCTCGCCATGCCAGGAGCGCTCTAGCTGTCCCATGGAGTCGGCCGACTTCTACGAGGCGGAGCCGCGGCCCCCGATGAGCAGCCACCTCCAGAGTCCCCCGCACGCGCCCAGCAGCGCCGCCTTCGGCTTTTCCCGGGGCGCGGGCCCTGCGCAGCCCCCTGCCCTACCTGCAGCCCCAGAGCCGCTGGGCGGCATCTGCGAACACGAGACGTCCATCGACATCAGCGCCTACATCGACCCGGCCGCCTTCAACGACGAGTTCCTGGCCGACCTGTTCCAGCACAGCCGGCAGCAGGAGAAGGCCAAGGCGGCCGCGGGCCCCGCGGGAGCAGGCGGCGACTTTGACTACCCGGGTGCCCCGGCGGGCCCGGGCGGCGCCGTCATGTCTGGGGGTGCGCATGGGCCCCCGCCCGGCTACGGCTGCACGGCGGGCGGCTACCTGGACGGCAGGTTGGAGCCCCTGTACGAGCGCGTCGCGGTGCCAGCGCTGCGGCCACTGGTGATCAAGCAGGAGCCCCGCGAGGAGGACGAGGCGAAGCAGCTGGCGCTGGCCGGCCTCTTCCCCTACCAGGCGCCGCCGCCGCCGCCGCCGCCGCACGCCCACCCGCCGCCCGCGCACCTGGCCGCCCCGCACCTGCAGTTCCAGATCGCACACTGCGGCCAGACCACCATGCACCTGCAGCCCGGCCACCCCACGCCACCGCCCACGCCCGTGCCCAGCCCGCACTCGGCGCCCGCGCTCGGCGCCGCTGGCCTGCCCGGCCCGGGTGGCTCACTCAAGGGGCTGTCATCCGCGCACGCCGACCTCCGCACGGGTGCGAGCAAGGCCAAGAAGTCGGTGGACAAGAACAGCAACGAGTACCGGGTGAGGCGCGAGCGCAACAACATCGCGGTGCGCAAGAGCCGTGACAAGGCGAAGCAGCGCAACGTGGAAACGCAGCAGAAGGTGCTGGAGCTGACCAGTGACAATGACCGCCTGCGTAAGCGGGTGGAACAGCTGAGCCGCGAACTGGACACGCTGCGGGACATCTTCCGCCAGCTCCCGGAGAGCTCCTTAGTCAAGGCCATGAGCAACTGCGCGTGAGGCACGCGGTGGCGGACCGCCCTGGGCCGGCCCTTGGCGGGGACCCGGGGAGTGGTTTCGGGTCGTCGGATCTCAAGGCTGCCCTGCGGTGAGAGCCAGGACTAAGACATTCCAGTGCCACCTGAAAGCCTGGGCTGCTCTGCGTGTCCTTTCCCTTTCTCTGAGCCGAACTCGGTGCGTTTAAGATGAGGGAATGAGACGGTGGTTTCTCCCTGAGAAGGGAGAACTCTTGGGGCCGAGCTCTAGTGTTAAGGAATAACCTTGTGCCTTGGAAATGCAAATTTGCTCTGATTCCTACCGAGTAGGGGGAGCGAACACGTGCCTTGATATTTTATTTGGAGGGTTCCTGCCTCCTCTGAGGCTGCAGGAAGCCTCCAGGAGAGAAGGTGGGGTATTGGCCCATCGGGAAGCTGAGTTTCTAACCGTCCAGCCCCAACCGCACCTCTGTGCCTGTTCACAGAAGGGAGGAATTTAAAAAGTTGGGCCTTCGAACTTAAGGTTTTTCCCCTCGTTCTACGCAGAGGTGGTGGGTCCTGAAATTTCTTGTTTCTCCCACCTCCACCCCCACCCCATGTCTGCCTACAACAGGCTGGTCTTCGTGGGTTAGCACTCACCAGTTGACTAGCTGGAGACTCCCACCCACAGTCCCACCTGAAGGCTAGGTCCTGAGTTAATCCTAAGGCCCTGTGTTCTGGAGGGTGGTGGACTGGTGGAAAAGGGTAACCTGGAGATGTGGTCTTGGGGTGGGAGGGTAGAGGGATACTGGACCATCAGCCCTGTCTGTACTGTATGTCGCCAGCATTGCCGTACAAACATGAAGCACAATCAGTTCATCCCAGAGGGACTGGAGTTATGACAAGCTTTCCAAATATTTTGCTTTATCAGCCGATATCAACACTTGTATCTGGCCTCTGTGTCCCAGCAGTGCCTTGTGCAATGTGAATGCGCACGTCTATGCTAAAACCACCATTTTATTTGGTTTTTGTTTTGTTTTGGTTTTGCTCAGATACTTGCCAAAATGAGACTCTCCATCAGAGGCAGCGGGGAAGGGGCTGAGCCTCTCTTTCCTTTTGGTTTTGGGGTTGTTTTTGCTCCCCTCTGGGAGGAGCCAAAGAGGTCAGATGGGCTTCCCATTCCCCTAGGCTTTCCTTGTCCTGGGCTGTGGGCCTCCTGGGGCCATGTTCCCTCTGGCTGGGGTTGCCCGCAGGCTTGTCCCCCAAGAGGCCCTGGCTCTGGGTCTGGAAGGAAGCATCCTCCAGCCAATGTGCATGCACCGCTGGGCTGGGAGCACAGAAGGACTGCTTGGCCGTCTTCTTTCGGGGAGAGCATAGAGTTTCGTGTTAGATGTTTTATGTATTATATCTATAATATAAACATATCAAAGTGAATTTTGGTGTCTTTTTAAACCTAGAAAGAAGCTACTTCCAAGGTTTTCCGTAGGCCAAGTCACGTTTGTAAATAATCACAGCATTTTCTCTGGCTGAGATCCTGATGAATTGGCACCTCTTTAGCCCCTCTTTACCTTGAGGGGGTGACTTTCCCCTCAACTAAAGCAAATAAGGAAGAAGGACAAGGCTCCAGGCTGAGACCCTAGAGCCTAAAGAAAGAGTCCTGTGAGGGCAGGGGTGGTGCTGGGGGTGTCTCAGAGACGTGCATGGGGCTGAGGTTATGCTACGGCCCAGGAGTAGAGAGCCCCAGAGAAGGCAAGCTCACCCAGCAGCTCTCGGCTCAGGGGCCCTGTACCCAGACTTCCAAATTGCTGGGCCCCAGCTCCAGTGCAGTCTGGTTCACACCTGCCTTAGCTCTAGCCTTCCATCACGACCCTGGGAGGTAGGAAGTGGCCTCCAGGGTTGGACCCTCCACCCTTCCCCACTTGCCCTCAGTTATCCTGGGCCATGTGACTTCAGCCTACCCCAGTGATACCCCAAAGGGCATCCTGCAGATTGAGCCCCCCTCTATATTCCACATCTGTTTTACCCAGCCAGCCCAGAAAGGGGACACCCGCCTGACCCCGCCCTGCACACTGCCTATAGAAAAAGCAGCTCCAGCATCCATATGCTGATCCTGTGCCAAGCAGGAGGCTGGCACAGCCTCTCCATGAGGACAGGCACCCCAGCACTTCCTCAGCAGCAGTGACAGCCAACCACGGTGCCCTCACTGCTGTCTCAGTCCGAGAAGCCTAGGACGCATTCTCTCAGGAGGCTGCTAGCGCTTTCAGTATCTTCCCCTCTCCAAGGGTAAAAAATAAAACATGATTTTTCCCTTTTGATGAGAAGGCCAGGGCATTTTTGAGAAATTACACATTCTTTTACATTCTGAAAACTTTAGCTTTACCTGCCTGCGTAGATCACTCCTCTCCGCCCCCTCACCTCTGTCCTGTGCTTTGCTGCTGCCTCACCCATAGCTGCCCTTGGCAGAAAGACCACGAGCCCAGTGAGGAGGCGGAGGCCTGCCCTGCCACCCTGGGAACCGAGGAGGCATAGCCCCACCACCTGCCTAGAGGCTGGGGCAGGTCCCGGCTTGCTAGGCCCCAGCAAACCCTCTCTGAGTTCAGTGCTAATTCCTGTTTTTCTTGTTTGGAGGGGCTGATCCTTGGCTTCCTCCTTTGCCCCCAGAACAGATCCCAGGATGTGCGGGGAGGGGCGACCCTCTTGCCCTCCCTTCTTCCTCTCCCTCTTGTTGGGCCATCCCTCCAAGGGCTTCCTCTTTCAAAGCTGGCAGCTTTCCAAAGGGTGGCCCTTGTGTTTGCACCATGAGGTCCGGGATGGGCTGTGCTGGGGACAAATGGAACCAATCACATCAGGCCCCAGGAAAGAGATGGGAAGAATAAGGTCTCCAGAGGGACTAAAGACAGTGTGCGCGGCTTCGAGAGAGTGCAAAGCCCTCCCGAAAGCAAAGTGAACATGAATAAACATAACCAGTGCATGTTCTGTTGCCTGTCAGAGATGACCCCAAGGAGAGAGCACTACAGACATGCACTGTTTCCTGCAGGACTCCCCTCGGTTCCCCTCCTAACTTTAGCTTTCATGAAGACCCACTCCAATAAGCCTGACACTGAATGCACTCTAAGCATTTATTGAATGCCCACTGGATGACAGGGTCCAAGCCAAGGGTGGAAGCATTTTCTGGGAACAAGCAGTCTGTTTCTGGCTCTCAAGGAGCCCCCAGCCCCCAGCTATGGTGTCAGAGGGACAAGTGCAGTGGGGGAGGGTGTATCGGGTATCCTAGAGGCAGTGACTTTGACAGAGCACTTTGTGAGGGTCATGCCGCGCACAGCGCCAACGTGTCTGGATACTTCTGCCAACCTCAGGGACCTGCCACCTTCTCTGGACCACCCTTGAGCCCTGTGTCCTTTGCTGTTCAGAGGAGCTGGCCTTGAGGACAGGAGTGAGGATGGAAAGGCAGAGGCAGCTCCTTTGCCACCAGCTGCCTCCTGATGGTTTAGTGCTGTCACAGATGTCACCCTTATCTCTTGGATCTCCTGGGAATTTGTGAACATGGGGTTTGGCGCCAACACCTGCGATGAGCCTTTGGGACTTCTAGGAGTGTCTGCCTCTCCCAGGTCTCCCGCCCCCTCCTTCCCAGGCAGGAACCTGCCAGGCCTCCTCTAAGACCTGCTGATTTCACAAGAGAGAAGGGGGCCCCTCATAGTAAAGGTCAAGGGGGAGCAAAAGCCCTGACTTTGCTTAGCCCAGAGGCCTCTCCTGTGAGGACCCAGAGGCCTTTTGCAGATACTGGGCAGAGTCCTCACTGGATAATGTTATCTCAGCTCTTTCCTTCCTATGTTGATGGGCAGAGGACACCTTTTCTCTTTAAATAAATCAGCCATGTGTGGTGGCACACACCAGTAATCCGAGAACTCTGGGAGGATGAGGCAGGAGAATCTCAAGATTAAGCTGGGCAATTTGGAGAGCAGGATGATCTTTGTCTCAAAAAAAATAAAAAATAAAAAGCTCAGGATGTAGCTCAGTGCAGAGGCCCTGCATTCAATATCCAATGCTTTAAAAAAAAAAAAAAAAAACCTAAATCACCTTCAGAATAACTTTCTTGATTCTGTAAGAATGCTGCTTTCTCTCTCGTCATCCTTACCTCTCCCCCACTTCATACCCCTCTCTGTGGATGGAGCATTTGACGTAAGCGGAGACATAGGAAAGATACCAATTCACTATCAAAGCATCCTAGCCCCATCCCAGAGCAATTAAAAAGCCAGATGGAATCTCTGGGAAAACGGCATTAATAACACGAACAATCTGTGCAGGCCGGCAGGAGCCCAGGAGCCTCAGGGAGGGGTGGGGCTTGTGGAGGGGAGGAAGGCTGGGGAGCTGAAGTATGAGCTCCAAGCAACATCTCAGCCATGTGGTGGCCAGCCAGGGATGGGGCCAGCGCTAGGGTACACTAGGCCTGGCCACAGCTGAGCTGTCCCCTCTGGCCCTTGCAAGGCCCACTGTGCACCCTGGATCCTGGTGGCTGCAGACAGAGCCAGGCAAATGTGGAACCCATTACTCAGACAGCCACAGCCTCAGCCAGCCCCATTCTGGCACCCGAGAGCTTCGCTTCTCTTCACTTTTGTTTTTATTTATTATTTTTCTAGCTTTCTGGACCCACCCACTAGAAGCAGACCTCCCTGGGTGTATGGCTTCCAAGGACAGCTTTTCTCTTTATTTGCTGTGCCCACATCCATTGCCAGTGCCTGACAATAGAAGATGGTACTGCCCCCTCCACCCTGGGGCCCGAGCCAAGGGAGCTCCCCTTAGAACGTGAAGCGGAAGACACTTTGGGCAAGACCAGCTGAGCTCTTGAGAGAGCCAGGCCCAGTCGCCCACATTACCCTGGCTGCCTGACAGGCCACGGCACACTCGTGTTGCTCCAAAGCCTGGTCTAGGCCGAGTGCACAAGCTAGGGACTCCTCTCCAGTAACCCCACTGTTCAGACCTGTCTCTGGAGACCCAACCAAGGTAAACTTCAAGGTAAACTTAAAGGAGGTGAATGACAAATCCAAGCCCAACTGGGCAATTTAGCAAGACCCTGTTTCAAAATTAAAAAAAAAAAAAAAAAGAAATTAAAGGGTTGGGGATGAGCTTAATGTGAATGTCCTGGGTTTAAAACTTGGTGTTGTAAAGAGAAAAAAGGAAGTTTCCTGGTCACTAAGTTGGAATGAAAATTTACTCATTTAAGAAAAGTCTTTTGTGATTCTTCTATGCCCAGAGATCCATTTCCTGACCTTCATCTCCACTATCTCCTGAACTTTGTCCTTCCCCCTCATCCTTTCTGGAAGGCGTTCTCTCCAAGGTCATCACAAGCCCCTAGAACTCATCTGAGGTCCTTTCTGCCTTGCTGGGTTTCTGCTGAACTTGGTTGTGACAGAGGTACAGTGCCTAGGCTGGGACAGGTCTTTAACATATGTGTTTGATTGGATGACTCTCACTCCAACTCATCTCTCCTTTACAAAGTGTCCTGGTCTTCTCCTCTCCATTCAAGAATTCATTGGGTTGGCCCAAGGTCTACCAGGAAGAACCCTGAAAGATCAGGTCTTGGTATTGTTGGATGTAACACAAGACACCAGAAAGAAGCCCCTTAGATGAGTCATTGCTTCTACAAAGTTGCTATTAAAGTGCAAGAATCCTAAGCAAGGTGGCCTTTGCAATCCTAGATAACCATACAATGCCTACCTGGCCTTACAACCAGAGTCAACCCGATCCAGTGGGATGATCATGCTTTGCAGAAACATGAGGCAGAGAGGAAGTGGAATTTCCAGAAGAGGGGACAGAGGAGCTCCCAGAGTTGCACAAAGGTCAGGGGCTGCCAAGACCATAGCACTGATTTTTTTAAAAAAGGTATTTCAAGTCTTTGTGTCTTCCTCTTATTTCTACTCTGTAATGACTGGCAATGTCCTTGTGGAGGGATAATACTCTGGGTATGGGAACACTAGTGGACAAATATGGTAGCCTAGAGTCAGGGTATATCACCCTTTGACCAAGACAGAGCTTAAAGAGAACCATCACAGCCTGTCCCAAGACCCTGTTGGGAGCTTGGCAAGTGAGAGCTCAGTCTTTCACTGGAAATGAAGCCTCTGCTCCCTTAGCAACCATTGTCCCTTCAATGTCCCAGCCACGGAGGCATCAGAGAGCCCCAGCCCACACCCTGCCTCCTCTGAAGTCCTCCAGAACCCTCTCCAGGTGCCCCCAGGAACAGTGTGCCCTCCTGCTGCTCAGGAAATGTGGCTGATTTATGGCAGCTTTTCGCCCGGCACATGTTGGGCAATGGTCTCTGTTGGAAGTGGCAGCTCATAGGCTTGTCCAAAGAGCAACAGGTAAAGGGGTGTCAGAGATGGGGTGCTTGCTCCCCAGGGAGCCACCATGACCTTCACCATCAGGTTAGGACCCGTCTGAAGTAGCCTCCTTGAGTGATTTACAATTTGCAAACACGTTTTATTTGATTTCTGAATTTTGCTAGAGCAATTACAGTGACTAAGCATGAAAAATCACTCCCAGCACAGTGTCTCCTAGCTATTAGGAAATGTGTTTGCTTCACTCTTTTGCATGGTGCGGCAACATTTTAAAAATAGACTCATTCACCGTACTTGGAGGCAATTTGTTCCAAATTTTCCCACTAATTTGATTTTAATCTGATATTTAAAATTTGTGTGACCACATTCCCACTGATTTATAGGGAATAAGCCCTACCTGGCACAGGTTTAATTGGCCTTAACCCAGGAGTCCACAGGACAAAGAATTTATACCAGAACAATTTGAAGGCACTCTGGTCCCTAATGCTTTAAATGTAGGCTAATTCAGCATAGCAAATGCCGGTACCTGGGGGCAGGACAGTGAATGCAAAGCTGGGCTTTACCTGCAGGGTTCTAGCATGCAGTAGGCCTTCTATCTTCTACTGAGTGGCTGAATCAAGCCAAGGCTCCCTGACCCAGAGCTTACTTGATGTCAATTCTGAAAGGAGCTCTGTAAAAAAGCAACTTGCTCCCAGGCAACAAGTAAAAGTCTCCTCTTCTCCCAACTTATCATGGAGATGCCTATGGACCATACAGCCCTGGCATTAAACTGAATTTTGTCTTTGATTCTTGCTGACTGGGTTGCCTTCACTGACTCTCTCAATTTCTCTGAGCTGTGGTTTCCGTTTATGCAAAATATATGCAAAACTAGTACCACACCTCCAAGTTGTGAAAGGTAAACAGGCAAAGCCTGTGAGACACTTGGCCTGAGCTAACCATTCCTATGTGTTGGGGCAGAAGTCAGAGTGGGAGGGGTTGGGTACATCTCCGCCCCTGGAAAAATTCCAGTGGAAGGACACAGTCATTGAATAATTTAGGGCCAAAATGTTGTACCCAGATACCCAAGGAGTTGTAGTTATGTTAACCTTGCTTACATTTTTCTTTTACCCCGAAAGAATAACTTTTCATTTGCTTAGAAAGCACTTCCTGAGCAATCCCTGGGAACACAATTCTTTTGCCAGTGACCTTGAAGGCTGAACACAGAGGTCAAAGCCTTTACTGCTCTCCGTGGACCAGGTATGGATGTCCTACATGTTGACAGAAGTTTCTTCATAAAGATATTGAATTCAGGTGGTGACTCATGGGAGTGAAAGCCTCCCTAAATCCTGATGGAGCTATTGTCCTTGGGGGCTCCTGTGAACTCTTGTTTAGAAGGTCATACCTCAGCAAGGGGTCAGCATTGGCTTCTCTTTATTGGTGGGAGGGGAACAGGAGTTATATGACGGGTGTTGCAAGTTGGGGACCTCTCCTGCTCTTTGTTTCAGTTCCTTACTGGGTCATCTCAGTGGTTATCTGAACAGCTTGTTCCCATTTGTCCAACCTACCTCTGGCCCAGGAGATGAGAGAGGCTGGCTTCTGCCTAATAGGAAGGCTTACCAGGCCAGGCCTCAGATACCTGGGGAAGTACCTGGGGTCTTGGAGTCATGGGAGAGGAACACAAAGGCAGGTCTTGCACAGGCTTCCCCCAACCTACAGCTGCCAACTGGAAAGAGTTCTGAAGACCTATCTGGCTCTTTTTCCCTTTGCTGCCAGGAATGCCACCATGAAAGTCATTCTAGTTAGTGAACAAACTCCTCAGGCAAGGGAGGAAGGCAGCTCTTGGGCTTCACCTCGATGCTCAGTCACAGGAAACTGAGTCCAGGGAAGACAGCAGGCATGGCATGGGAACAGGAGGCATTACAGCACCAGCACTCCACACCCAGGTCAGCCATGCTTGGTTCTGGGCAGCATAGAGGACAGGTCTGGCTGTGGACAAGTCCCAGGGTGGCCCTGGAAGAGTAACATTATGTGGATGCTGGCACGGAGGTAGAAGTGTGCCACATGGAAATGAACATGGGACTGCTTCTGAGGGTTGATTTGGAATCCATGCCCATGAGGGCTGAAGTGTCCCCCCCCCCCCCCCGCCGCTCCCAGCAGAAGCAATTTCCAAGCCCACCAAGGCCCCATCCTCTCTGCGTGAGGAGCAATCTCATCTGGAAAAGGTGGAGGCATGTGAGTCATGGGCCAGGCCCCTGAGCTGAGGGGAGGTGGGGAGGATGGCTCTGAGCCCGAAATGTGTCAGAGGCAAGATGAGCATCTTGAGGGACGCTAAGTTTATGTAATTATGTGGGACAGTGCTGCCTAGGTGTGAGCCATGCTAGCAAGGAGAACAGCCCACTTCAAGTCCTGCCTCCCTGGGCCACTGCACCAGGCTCACCACAAGCTCAGCTGTTCACCAAAAAGCCTCGTATCTCTCAAGAGGGCCCACCCTGGTTCCTTGAGTTCCAGAGCCACAGTGTAGAAGAGGCTCTGTCCCACTAAGACCAGAAATAAGACCAGGCCTGGGACAAGGACAGGACCAGCCCACAGGCTCCTAGTATTGGCATCCATGGAGTCCCTTAGCTCTTGCCTTTCCCAACTCCACTCACCGAAGTGAAATGCTCCTGTTTTCCTAACATTCTCACAATTGGCTTTGTTCCATGATACTTTCTCCCACCCCACCTCCATTCACAACATTCCTTGACTTCATTTACTTTAGTTTTTAAAATTGAATCAGCTGCAGTTGTTTGGAACATCTCTGAGAATTTCCAAATTGGAATGGCATGTCCAAATCATTGCAGGGCTGGGGGGGGGGGGGGAATGATACCCTGTCATCAATTGTCCTTGGCCACTCCTTTCTGTTTTCCCATGAGACAAGAACTGGTGTCCTCCAAGTGTGGTGACCGGGAGGAGCCCACTGCTAGGGCTCCAGGAATCTGGCACATGCCTGAAGGCCAGGGAGGGACCAGGGCTCCCTGAGACTGCACTGGAGAGCTGCTCAAAGCACCCAGGTCCTGACGCTGTTACACAAGGGCTGGGCCTGCATTCCCACCCACTGGGGGCGTGAGACTGTGTGTACCCTGGCCTCAACACACACCTGCTGTGTGGCCAGCTGCAGGTTTGGCAGCCTCTCTGTTTGAGCATGTCTAAGAGGTGTGCCAGGATTCCCAGAGGCAAGATGATGAATGGTCTTCCTCTGAAACAGAGCAACCACAAGAACCTGATCCCAAGACGAGTCACGATGAGGAGGAAAAGGACCAGGACACCTGGCCACTAAGAAGGGAGCATGAGTCAGAAATAAACTACCCACGTGCCAGCCAGATCATTCATCTATCCAAGAGAGCTAAGGGTCGGCAGGTAGAGGGCTATGGGGCACAGGATTGGGTAATTTCCTACCTCCCTCTGGAGCTTAGCTCTTGGGCCCCAGCCAGCCAGGTCCTAGGTGATGCTAATGAGCTGGGCAATGAAGGATATTAGTGTTCTTTGGCTCATAATGGGGACAGCATTGGAGGACCCTATGATGAGGCTGGCGTCTCAGCCCTTCTATGGCTATGGCATCTGGGCATTTCAGCTTTACCTCAAGACACCCCAACTAGCCAGGACCAGTCCACATCAGCCAGTTAGACAGTGAGGTCTCCTCCACCAAGCAGCCTTAAGAGCTCTGTCTAGATCCCAGATACAGAACTGGGAGATGGAGGTCAGAGCACAGAAGGGGCGGGAGATATGTTTCCCTTGCCTCTCCCAAGCATGCCACAGGACTGACCCCTCATCAGCTGTGAAGGACACTGGAGAATGTCGTTCTCCTATCTCCAGGGTCTGGTTCATAATTCCTATGAGAGGGAAGAAGAAACACAGGGATGCAACTGTGAGTATTTCAGTGCTGTCCAAATAGGCCCTAAGAAAGCAGGGTAAATTACAGGGGCAAAAGACTGGCAGGAGTTGATTTTTCACTCCCTGATCTTGTTTCCATGTGTCCTTTGCTACATTTTGCTTGGTATTGTACAATACTGTAGCCCTTGGCTAGAGGCCAACTAGCTTCACAAACTCCCACTGGTATTTTTTAAGCTCTGGGTTGTATGAACCATAAAGCTGGATAGATTGTCATCAAGTATAACAGAACCAGTAAGTGGACCTATGTTTCTGTTCACACATGCGTCCTCCAAATCCAGAACATTTTTACCCATGAATCCTCAGAATATTGTCCTACTCCATTTCCTCTCTCCTGTCTTTTACAGACAATATTAAATACATGTTATATTTTTTTCTCCTGTTTATTTCAAATCTTGTTTTCTGATCTTCTTTTCATCTTTATGTACCTACTTTTGTGATCCTTTCTTCAGACTCCTTTTCTAATTTGCTAATTTTCCTCTCACCTATGTTTAATTTACTATTCAATGCATTCACTGAGTTCTTTGATTGAGCTTTCGTGATTTTCATTTTTAGAGATTCCTCTTCATTTTCTTTCAGCACTGCTATTTTACCATTCATAAAGTCCCATTCCTAGAGATTTTAAAAGCATATCTTATTTGTTAAACCATTACATGCACAGTTATGTTCATATGATTTGATGTCTTTGAGAATTTGTTTCTGTTTTATATTAATTCTTCCAGTTTGTACTCACACTATCACATTTTCTTGTGTGTTTGATTATCTTTGACTATGTGCTACTCATTGTTTCTGGTATTCTGAAAAAAAATTAGTTCATAAGAAAAATTTGGGCTTTAGGACAAACTTACCTTTCACCAGAAAACAATTTCATTGACTCCAGATAAGCCAGCTTAATTAATCTTGAAAGCTTCCTCGCCCACCCAGGAGATGAGTATGTCATTTGCAAAACCATATGATAACTGGTTTAATTCTGGTTCACCCTTATACTGAGGGGGCAGCCTCATGGAAGCCTATCTCAGTGTGGGATAGGTGTCTTATATGTTTCCCATCTTGTACGAACCCTAAGTTTGATTCCTGTCTTTCATTCCACGAAACTATCAAAATAAAATTCAAATATGTTAAGACCAGAAAATGCCTCAGGGAAAAAGTGGCTTCTCTTGGTTACTGATCTGGATTCTTCCTTTCCCCCACAGTTTTGACCTGGCTGATTTAACATATTTAATAAAAATTATTCTGTTTTTAGTCATTTCCAATAAGAAGATGGGCCCCAATAATCTATCCCACTGGAAAATGGAAGGCTTTCCTTCTCTCACTTACCACGTATTGGGGAAGTCCTATTCCGTGTCAGGCCCTGCAGCAAACCAGAGAGAGTGGGCTCTTATGGCACTCCCAGTCTCACTGTGGAGACAGACAATAAACAGAGAGTTACACAATTGATTAGTTAATTACTGTTGTGATGTATCTTATGAAGTAAGGAAATTCAGAGGTGGTGAGAGTGTCTGACTGAGAGTCTCCACCTGCTTTGTAGACTCAGGAGAAATCATTTTGAAGAATGTGATTTTTAAGCTGAGAACTGAAGAGCCAGTAGAATTGTAAGTCACAGGGGGATGCAGAAAGACAATATAGATCCACGGAATACTATATCCAAAACCCAGACATAGGAGGGAGCACGATGTTCTAGATCCTGAAAACTGACCAACGTGCATGGCCACAGCAAGATAGGATGAGGGACAGGAAGTGAAGCCAGAGGGTTAATTAGACTTTTACATTCAAGGATTCAGACTTTAGTCAATATCCCAAGAACAAAAGGGACTATGGTGAACACTGAAGTCAACTTTCCTGGTAAAGATCATTCTGATACTCCCAGGAGGATGGATCATGGCAGGCCAAGGGACTCAGCCAGGCCAGGGGGAGGCTCCTGTGCACAGAGGTGGATGGATTCAAGAAATCCATCCTAGTGGACAGGATGAGAAGGCTTTCCACCAAGGCTGACCACGGGATCGTCTCAGAACAGCTTCCCCAGTTGTGCTGGCTCCACACGCAGGACCTGCTATGCCTTTAGCTCCCTGTTGCTTTTGGCCAATGAGAAACAGCAGCAGGAGATCTGAGGCACTTACTGAGGCTGGGCTGCCTCTTTCAGACTTCTTTCTCAAGGCCTCACTTGCAAGTCCCCATAAATACCGAGTTTGTCAAGTAATCCTTCCTCCAGTTCTCACTTGCAGCACCAATTCCTCCCCTTATCCCTTCAGCCT
The DNA here is from genome assembly GCA_004027915.1 of Capromys pilorides. Classification (NCBI taxonomy): domain Eukaryota; kingdom Metazoa; phylum Chordata; class Mammalia; order Rodentia; family Capromyidae; genus Capromys; species Capromys pilorides. The sequence continues at coordinate 64,475 of PVKN010000248.1, read as the reverse complement.
TACAAGTGGCAGTGACAATATCTGCTAGAACCAATTTCTAGGGACCTCTGTACCCCTTCTGATTCCCCTAATTCTGGTCATATTTCTCTAAATGATCCTTTTGTCAACATCTCTTCATTAGATGAGAAGGGAGGAGTTTGATTTTCCAGCAGAACCCTGAGTAATCACCAGTTCTTAGAGACTTTTGTTTGTTTGTTTGTTTGTTTGGGGTTTTAATTTTTGTTTTCAGGATTGGGGTTCAAACTCCTGGCCTTGCACTTGCCAGGCAGGCACTTGTGCCACAAAGCTATCTCCCCAGCCCCTGGAGTTTTAAATTTTTATGTTTATTTAGTTGTTTGTTTGTTTTCTTCTAAAGAATCCAAAGAGGTAAATCTGTCTGGGAATTCTGGAGGGAAGCCAGTCCATTGCAACAGCTAAAGGGATGCTATCAGGGTCCACACGGAGCCTCTGCTGCCATGTGCGTTCTATAAACAAAGATAGATATATATATGTGCACGGCAGCCTGGACCAGTGACAAACCTGGCCATGAAAATTTTATGGAACTCCAGTATCAGCAAGGACAGAGGCAATTAGGCAAGCCTGTGTCTTCGTCTGGTTGTACCATCCCTGAGTCTGTCTGCTAGGAATTCTAGCCTGCGGGTGGGAGGAAGATTGCTTTACAAAGCGCTTTCAACTTCAGGTTCCAAACTCCTCTCAAAAGAAACATCAGAGAGATTGAGGTTAAAGTGCATCTGATTTCTGGGGTGGACTTGCGAGGCCCAGTGCTGAGCACAGTTCCGGGAACTCTTTTTTAGCTTGCCGGCCAATCACTGGCTTCTTCTTGTTGTTCTTCCTTTTTCTTGCCTTCCCTGCTCCCCACCACCCGCCCCAGCTGAAGTTTGCTTCGGTTCACTTTTCCTTTAGAGAAATCCAAGCATCGACTGGATGGATGATAGATGCTTGGGAACTGTATTCTACAATTTGATGTTCTCGGCTTGGCTCCTCCATGGGGGCTCAGGCACAGGGTCGAGAGTGAAGAGGAACACGAAATGCTATGTCATGGTAGAGGTTGTCTGGGAGGGGCTAGGTCTTCAGAGACCGGCTTTACTCCTACCAGACAATGTTCAGTGGAGACGGACGTAGTAAGACAGACCCAGCCCCTCAAAGGACTTTTCCATATAGAAAAACAGACATGGGCCATGGGGCCGGAGAGATGGTTCAGTGGTCTAAAGCGCCTGCTTAGGAGGGCTCAGGCAACTGCGGGGACTGCAGTTCGATCCCCGGCACCACATGCTGCGCCAGCGCCACCACCAGGGCAGGCTGAGCCAGCCACAAAAAAAATGAATAAATAAAGAAACAAACAAACACAACAAGCAAATAAATAAATAAATAAAATTTAAAAAAGAAAAACAGACAGTGCAAAATTCCAGTGGCAGTTCATGTGGCCAGACAAGGGAGAAGGGCAGACACCAAGACAGGAGATCGGGAAGGCAGTCCTTTGGGGCCCTGCAGGTGGGGTCGCCATGCCTTTTCACTGGTCTGGGATGGTTCTGGTTTACTCCTGCTATTCCAGTTTGTGGATGTTTGCCACATCCCCTTTGACCTGCAGAATGTGTTCCTACTCATTTTGTAAATGACCCAGTCATTCTACTTCGAGGGCCGAGCAAGATGTCTAGGTTTTATATGTTTTCACAGCAACGAGGAGCTGTTGTAGACTATTGAACAAGGGAACACTGGGATCCAATCTTTTCTTTCATTCACCAAATGTTTACTACATCCCCTGTGGTCTTCTTAGCTCTGGAAACACAGCAATAAACCACATTAGATTGGACTTCTGCCCTCATGGAGCTTACATTCCAGTCTTAGAATTGCTGATGTCTGAAAATTTTAACCAGTGGTGCATAATTTACAGGATCTCAGGACATATCATGGTGCCCATTAGACAGATAGATAAAGGCAAAAAAATATCCAGTTTGTGCTTTTGATACATTTAAATATGGAAACATCTTAAAGTCAGCTCCCAAATTCAACCCTCAGAGGAGGTCTTGCTGCATGGGTTGCTCCGGACTCTAATCTTACCCATACACCCAGGTTTCTGTAGTTGATAAATCCAGGTAGATGACTCAGCTCCTCACTCCATGCTGGCTGCAGCTCTGGGTGACTGGCTTACAAGGGCCCACTGAATCCCAGACTAAATAGTGGAAGCAGAAATGGCCAAATGACACTAACATGTCTCACCAAAATTCTTGTCTTTGTGTTGGGGACTCAGTCATAGAACCTAGTACAATAAGTAAAACAGAATGTGACAGGATGTGTCTTCAGGTATGGCTGGCCCCAGATGCCATGTGGAATCCTCTTTCACCCCATCTCTGGCTGTACCATCCTTTCTGCAGGTTTCAATATATGAGTGGGGTTTCCATACTTCAAGTTTTCTAAATAGGAGCCCAGCTGCTCAGAACAGAGCTCTAATTTTCTGAATAATCTCATTAAAGTTCCTGTAATTGAGTTCGGCAGGACCTTAGGTCTATCACTGAACCAGCCACTATATCCAGAGGAATGGAAACTATTGATTGGCCAATCCTAAATCATGTCCTTCCTCCCCTTCTCTAAAAGTTTTGGGGTAGAATGAGTGTGAGGATGTAAGGTTCTCTAAGGAAATTCCGTACAATATCTGGAAGAGCAGAAATATATCCTGAGGCAGCCAAGACAGTTGGTGTCCACTGTGCCTGTCCTTTGTCCCAGGAAGAAATGGAGCCGCTGGAGAGGGAGTGGATGACTCAGGGTGACTTCCTTACCATTGCTTTAAAAGGAAAAGTGAGTCCATCACTGTAAACGAGAAAGTGGTGGGTTTCTGGAATCTGCCAATATGGTCATCTGGAACACCCGGATGTGTTCCAGAGTTCTGCCCTGCCTCAGTGTACTGTGAGTCTCTCCCCACAGGGAGCATGGAACCCCTTTGAGTCCTAGGGTGTATGTGGGATCTGTGATTCTGGGCCAAGGAAGCAGGGCCAGGGTGAGACTGTAGCAAGGGGCCAGACTTTGTAGGTCTCAGGGCAGAGCCTCTTACTGCTCCTAGAACACCTGCCTTTAGGGGATCAGGGAGATTAAGAACTGTAACCTGACACTTCTGAAGCCCTTTTGTCCTACCTCCAAGGGGCCCTGGCCCTCTTTGACTCATGGAGGCCTCCAATCTCTGGATTGCAGGTTCAACCTCCTATTCCCTGGTATCAGAATTGGCTGAAAAGACTACTCAGGAAAAAAGGATCCTGACAACAGGGAGGTCAAGAGAGAACCTCTACCCTTCTGGCCTTGGAAGGGCCTCCAAAGAACCAAGATGGTCCTTGCACCCCTCACTCACCTATATTTTAAGGATGCTCCTGCAAGGTGGGAAAGAAATGCATTTACTGAGCTCAAAGGTGTGCAGAGGCATTTCCAAGTCTCTCGTCTCATGCCATCTGCCGCTCCTGCAGACAGTCATCAGATGAGAGATGGAGGTTCTCAAAGCCAGATCCCCAGTTTGTAAGTGGTGAAACCAGAACTCCTCATAGCCTAACTGCAGTCTGAAAGAATTCTACAGAGCACACCTGTAGTCCTGGCACTCTGTGATGCTGAGGCAGAAGGCTTGCAAGTCTACCAAGCCTGGCAACTTAGAGAATCTCTGTCTCACAATTAAAAATAATGGGGATGTATCTCAGTATGAAGGCCCTGGATTCAATCCCTGGTAGAACACACACACACACACACACACACACACACACACACTCACACACACACAGATTGGGTGGGAGAGGAGAAAAGGGGAGAGGGGGGAGAGAGAGACAGAGACAGAAACAGAGAGACAGAGAAAGGAGAGTGAGAGAGAAGAGAGAGAAGATAGGAGAGACAAGAGAGTGAAAGAGCACAAAGAACAAGAGGTGAGTCAGTGAGCAAAAGGGGAGAGGCCCGGGGAGGTGAGAAGAAGCCACAGAAGTCATCTGTTCCACCCTATGAAGGTGGGTGACCCTCAGCTCAACAGAGCCAAGAGTCCCATCAGGGATCAAGAAGACAGCTTCCTCTCAGTGTCTTCATGCCACAAGATGTAAAATAATCCCCATCGGCTCAGAAAAACACATTTTATGGCTGTCTGACTCATTTCCCACAAAACTACATTCAGCAACCTCCCCCCCCCCCCGCATTTACGGCTTTTGTTTTGAAAAATAAAAAATATGTTGAAGTTTTTAGGATGACTTTTAGACATAAATCGTTCCAGGCTTCACCCTCATCCCAGGCCCCCCTCACCTAATTTCCCAAACATTGGCTGCCAGCTCCTCAGAAGGACCAAGTCCAAGTGGGTGTGGGATGACTTGGAGTCTCTGGGTGACACTGTCCCCAGGACAGGATGAGGAGATGCCAGCTGAACATAGAGATGAGTTACAGGGACCCTCCAAGGAGGTGGCCTCCTGGCATCTGCCCACCATGCCCCCGATCCATCTGACTTGGGGTCACATGCAGGTCTCAGTAATGCAGTTGCCTGCTCTTAGCCTCACAGTCTTTCTGGGGGACTGCTGGGGACTCACATGTTGTCAGGCAGGTGGCTTCCATCCTTAGCACTGTGGGCCAAGGAGAGCTCCACAAGCTAGGCTGGTGCCTGGGTCCGGGACACGCCCGATCCCTTGTCACTGTGCACCTACTGCCCAGCAGAGCAGCTAAGCCTGAGCACCATGAGATCCTACCAGCACAGCATGGGGGTCCTCCAATCCCCTCAATCCATGAGTGCTTTTGTTTCCCCACATGCCCTGAGACTTGGCCTCCTGCTTTTCTCTGATTTTTCCATCCTTTGCAGTTGTCCAGCAGTCCCAGGACAGGGGAAATCAGCACTTTTTATTTCTCAGACCGGAAGCAGCCCCAAACAACGCATGAGCCATGTCAGCTGAGAGAGCCTGGTTTCTTACCAGGCCTGTGCAGGGGAGGAGCCAGGTAGGAAGCCCAAGACTCAGATGGTGGCTGGAGTGAGTAGACCCTTCTCTGGAGATCAATGGTTTCAGCCACCCTTGGAGTACCCACCACCCACAGAGCCAACTGTCTTCCCTACAGCTTGGCATGTTCAAAGCCCTTCGCATGGCATCCAGTTGGATGGCTCACATCATCTCTCCATCTTCCTAAGGATTTCCCAAGGAGGAATGGCAGCTTAGGACCAGACTGGGGCACCCACTAACACCAGTGTCTCATGAACCAGGACCCCTGCCTAGGCAGGAACCTGCCACATTTAGGCCAAGTGCTTCAGCTCACGGGCTAAGGCTTCTGGGACCTGGGATGAGACTGAGGTCCCAGTCCTGGTTGCTGTGACTACTCCTTCCTGCCCCGCCCTCTGGGATTCCTGAGCTGCTAGTCTTCATGGAGTTTTCAGGCCACTGAATCCTGCTGGGTTACAGTCTTGGTGCTAAGAGCTGCCCAAGCTAGGGGCACAGAGCCACTGTGCCCCACAGGAGGCACAGGCAGAGACCTGTGGAAACTGCCTGAATCTTCAGGTCTACTCTGGTTCTTCTCTCCAGCTGTGGCCTGCTCTGGACGTGCCTCTGGTACTGGCTGTCCAGAGCTCTGCACTCCCACCTGGGAGCAGGAAGTAACTTTGGAAAGAGGCTAGAAACGGTCGGTTGTTCAACGGTCAAGGACTCTGCTGGGAAGACACGGCAGTGACCTGGGGGAGGGATACCTCCTACCAGGAGGAGCCATGCACTGGAGGCCCCCAAGTTGGCTGGGCTGTGGGCATTAGGGGAAGGGCCAGAGGTGACCCGGACTTCCTTAACAGCAAGAAAATGACTCAGCTAAATTGAGGAAGACTTCTGTTTCGGCAGCGTACTTTTTCCACTATGGTAAGGGTTTTTCACCCACGGACTCCAGAGGAGCTGAGTACCCCAGAGAGGGGTTTGGGGAGTTTCGTTTTGAATAACCAATGCTAATTTTTAATCATTATTTTGAAGAGGCAGCTCTTGGTTTTCCAGCAGGTGGTCAGATCCTCTCTGGGTGGCTGTCAAGCCGTGTGCGTGTGTGTGTGTGTGTGTGTGTGTGTGTGTGTGTGTGTGTGTAAGCATACATTGGTGCCTTGAGGACTCCAGAGACTAGAAAAGGTGAGAAAATCCTGCCATGCTTATTCACTTTGGTCACCAGCAGGCCCTACCCAGGTCTATAGAAATGACCTGGCTTCTCCAGCTGTCACATACCCTTGCTTACCAAACAGGGCCAGCAGCTATGCTGAGAGTTAGGTGCTTGCCAGGCAGCAGACTGGACTTGTCCCTATGGGACTGCCTGCGACTCTCACGGCCCAGGAAGTGAAGCTCTCCCAGGTCTCAGCTAAGGCTTGCTGGCAGGACGGTGCTAGGCAGACACGTGGGCAGATGCTCACTCAGCCTGACATCATCCTGGTGGCTGTGCCCTCTTCTCATTCATGAGATGATTTGCCCAAAGACATCTGCCACAGCAACTGGTAGCCCTGGATTGGCAAAGGTGGTTTTTGATTTATTATTTTTCTTTAGTGAGCAACATCCCCAGATACCTATTTTACTTTTCATTCTGAGACAGAGTGCTACTAAGTTGCCAAGGCTAGGCTTCAACTTGTGATCCTCCTACCTCTGCTTCTCCAAAAGGTAGAATGACAGGCATATGACACCAGGTCAAACCTGAGGGCTTCTTTTTTGGGTCCCACCTTGAACATCATCCCATTCATTGGTGATCCGAAGCCTCTCCTCTCCCTGGATTCTGGGATGTGAAGTCAGCATCTCTTGGCAAGCAGCATCTTCCAAGGGTGGTAAAGGCTGCTCCTAACCATGTGACTTCTGACCTAACAAGCATGGCGAGAACAAGCCTGCTTCCTGGTGCTTAATGGAACAGAGGGTTTGCTGCTTGGAGCCTCACCCTCTCTTGGTTCAACCCATGTGGGATCCCTGGAGGTGGCACCAGCAGGCTCTGGCTTAGTCATGGTAGCTATGACAGTGAGAGTGTAGGAGGAGCTGGTCTGGGCAGTGACTGCTGCTCCTCCACTCTTGGTGTCCTGTGTCTGTTCCCAGCAGGCAACAGCACCAGCTGTCAAATGGTCCCAGGTTTTCATTCCTCCTTTCCAGGCAGGGTCTTCCCTAAATCTCACTTTGGGAGGGGGTAGCGATGACAGGGTGCAGCACCTTCACCCCACCTCATCACAAGGTGCACCACACCCCACACTTCTGTACTCAGAGCCTCCTGCTCTGAGCTGAGGCCAGTCTTTCCGAAGCTGCCCAGTGAAGAGACTTTGTCCAGGTCTCTAAAGAGTTTAGAGAACAGATAGGACCCGGCAGGGTTCTGGGACAGGGACTAGGGTGAGGGTTCTGCCTGTGGCCAGGCCATGTGTCCTGGCTCTGTGACCTCTCGAAGGCCCAACTTGCTGGACAGACTCTGAGAGGAGCTGCCGAGGCTGAAGGCAGAGGCCAGACCAGCAGCCCCTGGGGTGCTGTGCTCCAGGACAAAGGGCAGGTTGGCTCTGGAAGCAGGACAGGGGATAGCAGAAAGATGAGGGCTGGGCCCAGTCAGCCAATGAGGGGCCTGAGCGCTGGGCCTCTTTTGGGCTTCCCCCTCAGGGAGACAGAAGATGGGATCAATAGAGAAAAAGGCAAGAAAGAGAGAGAAGAAAAAGCCAGCATCTGAGGAGCAGCCTGGGGAGAAGAAGGCAGACACAGCAGAGACCCCAGGGAAGTCTGCGGACACTCCCACCAGCTGCTCCTGCTGCTGGCAAAGATCCTGTCCCGGGGCCAGAGCCCGGGGAATTGGGCAGGAGCCAGGCTGGAACTGTGGGGTGGGGCACTCCCAGGAGGGCCAAGGGCTGCCTCTAGCCCTGCCTGTTTGTATCCCTTGCCCTTTGCCACACAGAGGCCCCTACCCCTCTCCTGGGGCTCACACAGGACAGTTGCATCTGTGAGCGGTATTTCTATTCCTGTGTGTGTGTCTGCTTGTGTACATGGATGTGCAGCATTTCTAAAGCCATTGGCATGTAGAACCATCCCCTACCAGGGACACCAGAATAGGCCTCTGCCTGAGCTTGGCCCCTGGAGTTGCAGTGAGCCTCGTTCTCTGCTCCTATAGAAGGCCCTTACCGCGTGGCACTGGAGCAGAGAAGGCCGTCTTGGCTTCCAGGGCCAACAGCCTCAGGAGTGGGAGGGCCTGACTGAGTGGAGGCTGCTACCCATTGCCCTGCAGACCCAGCTTCAGGGCTCTGCAATGGGCCTTGCAGTGGGCTGCAAAGCTCCGTGTGTGTGTGTGCGCATGCGCGCGCACGTGTGTGTGTGTGTGTGTGTGTGTGTGTGTGTGTGTGTGTGTGTGTGTGTGAGACAGAGAGAGAGAGAGAGAGAGAGAGGTCTGTCCCCTGCTCTCTGAGCTTCAGCCTGTTGGCCTCCCCCACTGTTTGTTCATCATCCCCTTATTCAGAACCTATGATGTGTTCCTTGGGCCCAAGTTACCAAGACAAGTTCTCTTCCTGGCACTGTCTAGCCTGGCCCAGCCCAACCTCTGTGGTGACTGATTCTTCCCACGTGCAGCCAGGTGGGTCTCTGCACCAGCTGTATTCTTCATACAGGTTTTCTGTGCAGATAGCTGGCAGTGTGGCTTCTGCATTTGTTGTGTCTGCTTCTGCATGGTCTGAGCTGGGCATGAGAAAGTGCAAGGCAGGGAAGCGGCCCAGTGGGCACTGGTTTGAACAGAAAAGGAGTTCATTATCTCTTGGCAATGAAAGCAATCCAAGCAGTACTGGTTCAGGCATAGGTGGCCCTTCATTGTCTAACTCCTTGTCCATCTCAGCTCCACATCCCATTATCCTTATTTTCCAGACAGAATCCCAGAAAGAAAGGCGCTAGGCTTTCACTCTTGTGCTTTACTGCCCAGGGTGGAGAAAACAGCTTCTCAGTAGTTCCAGCAAAAGTCTCAGGGCTGATACCCATTGGCCAGGCCCAGGGTACATGATCCACGTCCCAACCCAGGGCTTAGGCTGCCCTGCCTGAACCGTGTGGTCTGAGAGACAGCTGGTTTTCCAAAGTCACACCAAGGGCTGCCCCAGAAGAAGGATGTAAATGGTGGGCAGCCAAGACATCAGGAGTTCACCCAGGGTTTTCTGCACTGGGTAGAGTGGGACTTATGCTATTGCGCTCTCTCTCTCCGACTCAGTGTGGAGTCTAGAATTCTTTTATTTTACAAATGGATAAACTGAGGCCCAGAGAGCCAGGGCACTGGTCAGGGATTGAACAATCAATTGGACCAGGTCAGAAGTTGAACACAGGCCTCCTAGCACTGGGTTCTGACCAAGCACACAGGACCCTCAATGTAGCCAGAGCTGGGACCACCTTCCTGGCTTGTTCTTGAGTCTGTCTCTTTAGCCTGGGATGCCACTGAGATGCCACAGGAAGTCCCAAGTGTCAGCATCCACAAGAATCACATCAAACCCTGCCCAGGCTGCAAGGTCTAGCAATGACAGACTTTGAAGCACTCCAACTGACAAACCCCACCTCAGAAAGAAGGAGATCAAATCAAATAAGGAAAAGGGTACAGTGGGGACAGGCCTGGGGCCAGGGCTGGGACTGAATGGCAGGCAGATCTGGGATGGGAGTCAGAGAGGCCACTACTTCTGCCCAGTGACTGAAGAGGGGGAGGGGGCGAGATAGGAGCCCAAGAGGTCAAGGGGCAGAGAAGCCTGGAGAGGCCCAGCAGACTCCTGGCTCTGACAGGCTGTGGACGCTTGGTCAGAAAGGCCTGTTTACTCAGAGGCCCCTGAGGTCAAGGCCCAGGCTCAGGGTTAATTATTAATGGCTCACCCTGCTCTGGTTGCTTAGTGTGGTGTGTGGGCCAGAGCTCAGGGCCCAGGCACCACCCTCTACTGCCATCCTGCCTAAGAGGGGCCTCGAGAGCTTCAGAAGGCACTGACTCTGCAGCTCCTGAAGCTCAGCCATTCCCCTCCTCGACTGTGAAAGGCATATACCAAGGTCCTGGGGTTACTAAGGCAGGCAAAATGTGCTCACCTCCCACAATCTGGCTTCTAGGACCTTGTTCAGAATAAGTCATAGTGGTGCCAGGAGACAGGGTGATGTCTGTTTGGCTGGCAGGGGGATTGGCTTGGTGGCAGGATCCAGGTTGGGTGTGGTGTCTGTGAGAGACAGGCATCCTAAATCTGAGCCCACAGACTTTGAGCAACAGGCACTCTGGGATACCATGGGGCTGTGGCTTGTACCAACCTTGTCCATGGACAGGACCCCTCCATGCCATTGGGCCTGCCCGAATTCCTACCACCTCCTAAGATGGGCCTAGTCAGGGTGCTCCTAGAAAAGCACTCTGTCCCAGAGTGACAGAGCAGTTCCAAACTGCAAACACTCACACTGTCCTGCAAATGAGGCCCCTGCTGCCAGGTTAGAGAAGGCTGCACCCAGAGCTGGAAGAGCACAGGGACATGGGCGCAGTGATCATGTCACCACCCATGCTTTTGGCTTCAGCCCCCTTTAGGCTCCTGGTGCCAGACGGCCTCACCCTCAGCCTGACCCAAGATGTAGGGGGAGGTTCAGTGTTTGCATAGAGAGCAGCTTCCATCTCCACACCTTGGATTCACCTAGCATCTTTCAGAAGGGAATAATGGTGTCACCAGGGGACTTGGTTATGGCTCTGATGTTGACTCAGCATTTGGGTATAGGCCGGCATGCTGCTATCTCCTGAGCTCCTACCCCTGGGCTAGACAGTAGCCTGGACAGTCCCCACATAAGACAGAACTCCCTTGGGGCTTTTCATTGACCCTTTGATCCAGGAGCCATCAGCCTCTTCTCAGTTTCATTTTCATGGGGGATGGGGCCAAAGCCTTAACTCTGCAGTTGCCTAGCTAGGGGAAGGCTGGGAGAGCCAGCACCTGGGTGTGTATGCAGCTTCTCTGTGCTCATGCAGTGTCTTCTGAGTAGAGAATACTTCCCTGCCTCCACAGCAGAAAGGGAGGCAACCAGGTCCAGAATCCCCAGCCTGTGTAGAGAACTGCAAGGAAAGGCTCTAAGACCCATGGGCCTGCTCAGGAGCAAAGGCTTTCTGTAGCTGCCCTGGCAACCAATCAGGGCTAAGCTTTAGCCTATGGCATTCTCCACTTGGGCACCATGGACCATGGCCCAGTCCAGATCCACAGGGTCCACTTAAGACATAATTACTCTCTTTTCAAAACACCACTTCTGCCTGACCAGGAAATCCTGAACTCGGCTGCTGCCCCTCCCTGAGTCAACACTTGCTGAGGAGGAGGGTAGGGGACAGGAACACAGGCTGCAGGACTAAGCTTGGAGCCCTAGCCACAGGAACATGAGCCAAAAAGAGTTTTGTGCCACAGCCACTCAGCTACTCATATTTGTAGTCATCTGTGTCCACACACAAGCACACACAGAATCACACTAGCACACTCAGACACACATATGTGCAAATACATAAACAACTCACCTGCTCCAGCAGTGCACATGTGCACACGCAGTCACAGATGCGCACAGACCTAACTGCCTCCAGCAGCTAGCATGGATGATGGGCCTGCCCATGCCTCTCCACACGTGGACTCATCCACATGAACACGCTATTCTGCCTTCCTGGGGAATTCTTAGTGCTTGGTGGCTTCCCTTACCATGAGCTACCTAGCACCCAAGGGTCTACCTTCTGGCACTTCCAGGGAGTCCGAGACCAGGACCAAGCCCTTGCACCTCATCGTGACAGCTTTTGTCTTCGGAGGCCAAGACACTGCCCAGGATATCCTGGGGTCATTCAGGAAATGCACACCTGAGAAGGAGAACAGCGCTTGGCATCCTGCAGAGCCTGGCCAGGCCAGGCTGGGGTTGTAGGTGGCCCTCCCTGTGCTAGGAGAAGGGTTGGCCCCTGAACCAGACACAGCTGCTAGTGTCCTGTTTATCTGCCTGGCGAAATGACCCCTGGCTTGGGGACTGCATCAGGCACACAGTAGGCCTCTGCCTATAGAGTGTTTGGCTGAATGGATAAAGGCCCATTTGGGGAGTTGCTTCTCAATCATCTGGGCTGGCTTCAGGGCCCTAGAAAGTCCTTGCCACCTTGTGACCTGCCTCATATTCCTGGATCACCTCCACCACCTGAGAGCCAGGCCCCAAGGAGCCAACCTGCCCCCAGCTCCTATCTCCGGAGTGTTGAGAGGGAGGCTCCAGACATGCCCTGCAGCCGCATGCCCAGCCCATGCCAGAGCTAGGCCATGAGCAGCAGTCTCAGGACCTGTCCACCACCCACGTCCTATACACTTAATGCTCCCCTTCCAGCAAGAGTCCTGGTCCCTGGCTCCCTGCAGAACCTAGATGCCAATCTCCATACCAGCCACTGGCAAGAACAGGCACCTCCTTCTTTTTCTTTTTGTATTTTAGGGAAGGGTCTACAGGGTGTTCAGGGTTTCCCTATTAGATTGGACTCAGTGATCCACCTGCTTACAGCCTCCCAAGAGCTGGGATTACAGGAGCAGTTGCCCTCTCAGCATGCCCCGGGGTGGGGCTGGCATGGCAGGCCCCAGGCACCTCCTTCTGTGGCTCCCAGGGCAGCTTAAACTGCAAACAAGGGTCACATTCCTGGCACAGCCCCAAGGCTTTCTAGCCCCATGCATCTTGTCAGGTCCTGGTCACCCTCCCCTCCCCCATGAGGGTCACTTTGTCCCTCTCTTGGGCTATGATGGCTTCATTCTGTCCCTTAAGCTGCCAGCTCCTGCCACTGGTACTTAGCAACTGAGGCTGCCTCTGGTCTGCCCTGGGTGGCCCCACTCTAGTTCAGGTTTTGGCTCTGCTGTCCCCTCCCCAGGGAAAGCTCCTGAAGTGCTCCGGGTCACTGCTGGGTTATACTTGGTTGCCAGTTATTGCTCTTGGAAATGACTTTGTAGTCAGCGTCACTTCACATGGTTCTTGTCTGTCTTCCCTGTTGCATTATGAGCTCCATGAGGGCAAGGAGAAGGTCTGTTTCACCCTTAAGCTAGGAAAGACCTATCTCTTATGTTGTTGGTTTGTCTGTTGAGTAATGAATGACCAAGGAAAGATAATGCTGAACCAATATACATGAGTCTGAAATAAGAACAGGCCATGTATCAGATGTGCAGGACAGCTCTATGTGCAGAATCCTGGAGAGTCCTGGGGTCTTCTTGGCCCATGCAATGCAGGCACGCTCTGCTGAATGGGTCATGTTAATACTGGCAGTTGGAGCTTCACTCTGCCCCTGATGGGATTAGGCTCTGCTCTGGCCACTTCCTGCCCTGTACTGTGAGGAACTCCTGCATCTACTTTCCTGGGCTTATGGGCAGCCCACATTCTGCCAGATCTTGCTTCTGTCCTTTTGTCTCAGACATTCTGCCACCTGGAATATCTCCCAATCTCCCTGGCCAATCCTTTCCCAAACCCCAGGTGCAGCCAGGCCCCCTTTTGTGTCCAAAGCCCTCTCCCCACCGCACCCAGTCCCAAAGTTGTGCAGTTTCTTTGCCCACCAGAGAAGAGCACAGGCCAGGCCACAACAGGAGCGCCACAGTTTATCGTGGGCTTCTCTGGGGGTCCTGACCACAGGCCAGAAATCAGTGAGGTAGGACAGAGGACAAGGGGTCAGCCACGTCTCAAGAATCTGGGAGAAGCTGGGCATGGTGGCGCACACCTATAATCCCAGCATTTGGGAGGCTGAGGCAGGAGAATTGGTGTGAGTACAAGACCAGTCTGGACTACAAAAGTGAGTTCAAGGCCAGCCTGAACTGCATAGTGAGACTCTGTCTCAAAAAGACAAAAAATAAAAATTAAAAATAAATAATCTGGGAGAGGGCCAGCAAGATAACTCAGTTGTCTAAAGCACCTGCTTAGGCAAGCTTAGGCAAAGCTTAGGGACCTTGGTTCAATCTCAGGCACTACATGCCATGCCAGCCCTGCCCCCAGGACAGGCTGAGTCGGAACAAACAAAAAAAGAATCTGTGAAGCAGGAAGAAATAAGGGCTTAGCTAACAAGCCAGTCACTTAGATTAGTTCATAGGTATTTTTGTGCCTTTCATTGGTTAAGCGTGTACCATCTTTGCGGGACGGAGCGTCTCATTCACTCTGTATAGCAGCTGCTAAGGCTCCAAGGGAGGGCTGAGCAGGCTGTCCCAACAAGAAGGGGAGATATTTCCTCAGTTCCCCCTGGATCAAGGCTGTCCATGACAACCTCCATACCAAAGCCTGACTGCCACCATGTTGGGCAAAAAGGAAAAGGAAAATATTTTATGCCACATGAAAGCAATATGAAATTCACACTTTGATGTCTCTCCGTAATGTTTTATTAGAATACAGCCACATCCATTGATTTGTGATTTATGCTTTTTTTTCATGATTGACTCAACCCACCCTGGGGTAATGGTGCTCGAACCTTGGATCTTGTGTGCTTGCCTAAGCCGGCACTTTACACCGCTGAGCTATCTCCCCAGCCCTGTGCATTGTTGATAGCTGCTTTTGTCCTGCAATGGAAGTTGAGTCATTGTAATTATGATCGCATGGTTTACAAAGCCTGAAAAATATGAACCACCTGGCTCTCTCCAGAGACTTACTACCTGCTATCCAGACTTTCTATCCAACAGGAGTGGACAAATCCTCTGTGCTCCTAGGGCTCAATGTCCTTTTTTTTTTTTTTTAATAGTCTAAAGGATTGAACCCATAGACTTTGATGTGAGCTATATCTTGTATCTCCATTCCTTTACATTTTTATTTTGAGACAGAGTCTAGCCAAGTTGCTCAGGCTGGGCTTAAACTGTGATCCTCCTGCCTCACCCTCCCTGAATGTACCATAAATGCGAGCTACCACTCTGGCTTCAGTCTTCCTTTTGTGAAATGGAGTGAACTGCACTTCCCTTAGAGAATGGCAGTGAGGATTCTAGGCTTCTTTTTTGTCACTTGGTCACTCGGCTGTCCCCTACCCTTTCTTCCTCTATTCCAATACACAAGAACTGAGTACTTACTTCTCCTGTGCCAGGTGGGGGACTGGCTTGATCCCCAAGTCTGCCTTCCAAGTTCAGGCTGCTTCTGCTGAGGGACACAAAGGAGGAGTGATAGAGAATCAGGCACTTGCAGACAGCTTCCAGAAGGAGTGATGTCCAGGCTTAAAATTTAGATAGCAATTCGCCAGAAGGAGCAGAGATAAATGTTCTAGTTGGCAGGAATAGCCTTAGCAAAGGAAGAGAGGCATAGAGAGGGTGGCAGGCCTAGACCTGGTGTGTGTGGGAGGGTGAGAAGCCAGGTCATGGGGGACTCTGGGCAATCAGAGATCACTCTTCAACACCTGCCCCAGCCCTGTTAGGTTTGGCTCCAGGCTGGCATTGGTGCTCATCAAGGGCAGATGTCAGAATCAGGCAGGAGAAAGAGGAGCATTGAGTGTGGAGGAAGGGGAACCTTCAGGACCCCCCTTTTAAGGCCCAGTCCACAGCTGGGAGTGCTGCTGGAATTGGAGGAGCCGCCTGGTGGGGGGCTGCAAGGGGGTTGCTGCCAGGGCTGGGGCTGCCCCATCCTGCCCCTAGCCCCAGGGAAGCCGATGGAGCCCAGAGCAAAGGCAGGCTGCCACAGGAAGGGGGGAGCTGGCAACAAAGGCCTATTCTTTAGGGTTTAAAAAAGTCTCAAAACCTGTCCAACTTTCCTTCATTAGATGCTCCGGGATGTTTCCCCTTCGAGGCTGATCAAGATACCCAGCTGATAAGGACCCAATTGCAGGAGACTTAATTATGGCCCCAAGACCTTGGTGTAAACAATTGGCAAGTGTTTCTTCTACACCTTTCCTCAATGCAAATGAGAAGCACCAGCCAGGTGCCAGGGAATGGGACCCAGTGACCCCAGGCTTTATGGATGCCCCACGATGTCTGCCTGGGAAAGACAGCCAGGCCCTCAATTTGATGTGTACCCTATGGTACAGCCACCAGCTTTAGGTCCTGGCTCCACAGCCTGCTGACCATATGACCTGTGACAATGACAATCACCAGGCATTAAAGGAATCGGTACTAGTCCAAAATTTAGCACACAGAGAGTGCTCAGTACATGCTGTACAGCAGTATGGGGAGGAGGCAGGAGTTCCCCAGGCCTGGCCTGACCTTGACCCTGGCCCCAACCCTGAGGAGGAGGCAACTGGCTCCTCAGCTCTGTCTCTGGCCAGTTGGATGATCACTAGGCGAGTGTTCAGCCTCTCCACAGGCCTGCATTTGCCACCAGCACCTCACTCCAAGGCACAGGGCCTGATGGGGCTGCCCCTCCGAGGGATGTCAAGACTGCAGAGCATCACGGTCCCTGCCGTGCAACAGTTTGAGAGCAGGTCTGTCTACCCTTGCTGGCTCACGCTCTCCTACAGCACCCAAGGCTGAGCATGCCCTAGTCCCACCTTTGGCATCTCCTCATACTGAGGTCGCCAGTCTGAGGGAAGGGAAGCCTACTCCCTGCCCTGTGCTCCCTCTGTGCTCTGGGGACTCTGCAGAACACGACACGGCTCCATCTGGGAGAGAAGCTCTGCTCAAGGTGGGACATGGTGTGAATTGGGAGGAGACAGTGCCCCCAGATACACACCGGCCCATGGTTGTGTGTCAGCACAGTCACCAGGTGGGCACTTTCCAGGCAGCCTGTGTCTTCCATGACCCCAGGAAGCTGCAAGTCTGCACCCCTGGGCCTCTCACAGGCCAATGGTGTGGTGTGGTTGGAGTGTGTGTGTGTGTATGTGTGTGTGTGTGTGTACAGCCAATATGTTACTGTCTTAGAGTGTCTGTACCATGTATCAAAAAGCTCAGGAGGAAGAAGGAAGGAAACAAGGGTCCCTTGTATAGGGACACAGTGACTGTTCGAGGTCACTTCAGAAAGACCCAGGCCCACCATGACCTATGGCCGATGCCCATTCACCTCCATCAGGGGAGCTGGGGAATCCTCCCTGGGAAGGACCACACATCAGTATTCAGCACATGCCGTCTCCCCAGGGGGACAGAGCCCATCTCCCCCTATAAGTATCCCTTGGGCCAGGGTAACCAGCCCTCCAGTAGGTCCCCAATTAAGACCATTGGGGAAGCCATTTTCATGGGTAATGAGAAGAGGAAGTTCTTGTGGCCCCAAAACAGAAACAGGAAGTGGGGGGGGGCATATGGATCGGGAACGGGAAGGGGGACACCCAGCAGATGCACCCAGATACTTCAGCCTTCCTGGGCCCCATACCAGCAGCCATGTCTGAGCATCTGTGCCTATCTGCCCACTCCTAATGCCATGGCCCCAGAAAGGGCCCCAGACATTCCCACTTGAAGGACAGATTTGCTGAGGGTACTGATTACTGTCCATCAGAGCTTGTTCATTTGTCCAGGCTGCTCTGTTTTTGATAGACAGGGCTGCTGGACCCTTCCAATCCGCAGTATTTGCATCTCACCATTTTCCTATCCCTGGTCCCTCAGTCACCACAGAGCTGGCTGCCTTCCCTTGTTCCACCATGTCTATGTGATCATTCAACCAAGCCATCCCCTGACAAAACACTCAAATGCCTAGCTTCTTGGCTGTGATCTGTTTGCTGCCTAGTGGAGTCTGGTGTTTGCCATTGACCCCGCCCAGGCTGTTTCTCCAGCTGTTATAGGTGGAGTGTGGACCCCTTGCTCCCAGCATCCCTTAGCAACTACATTCATGACTATGCTGGTTCCCTCAACAGAGGCCAGAGCTAGGAATCTGTCCTACAGAGGCCACTGCCTCACATGGTATCCTGGGACAGGAATGTCTTGTTTGATACCTTTCCCCCATCTCCCGTTGCAAGATAAGCAGCGAAACATCTATGAAATGTGCAGGAACCTCGGTCCATTGTGCTCCTAAGCAGAGGGGCAACAGTGTCCAGAATCACTCTGGGTGCCTCCAGCTCCCCTGAGGTGAGGACAGGCAGGACTAAAGCACAGAGAGGGCAGGAGAACAGCTCAAACTCAGGGAGAGCATTTGCCTGTCTTCCTCCCTGGCTCTGGAAGTTTCTGCAGGAAGACTGGGGGTGAGTGGGCGGGATCCAGAGCCTAGGGGCCAGAGAGGCACATGTGACCAATTTCAGTTCTGCCCTGGCTGGCCTGAGGCAGTTTGGGACTTCCCAGGGTGGAAGGACAGGCTGGGAGCTGGACCATTCTGGGGCAGGGCTGGCACTTGAGAACCCTCTCCTCACCACAGCTGTCTACAGCAAAGGGAGGGAAGTTCTGGGGACTGGAGGCAGGCTGTGTGAGAGCTGTGTGGCTTTCTGAGGTCCTCTTTGCTCCATGAGTCCCCAGAGCAAGTCTTCCCCAAATATCCTGGAAATCAGGGAAAAGTTAGGGCCACAAAAGATTTCCCCCACCGAAGAGAAGCCTTTAAGGGTTCCACTGTCCCAAAAGCATCTGAGAAGGACTTCTAGGCTAGGAATGGAGGGCAGGTGGAGACTCTTCCTCCCCAGGCTGATGGTCGAGGTAGAAGCCACAAAAACCCTTCAAAAAAAATGGTGCCACATCTCAGTGCCCTGAGATTGTTCCCCAAAGAAGACAGCAGGGAATGGAATGGATGGTTGATGAAGTCCGCGCCCAGCCCAGTAGGTGGGCAGGCAGGCTGTCGGTCAGTCCCAGAGTCAACAGGCAAACAGCCCGGCCGACAAGAGAACATCTGACTGGACCCCGGTCTAGGAGATCAGTTGTGAAACTTGCTTCAAACCCCCAAACCACAAAAACGGCCGATTTTCCCAGCTCTACTCTCATGTTTCTCTGATTAGCCGAGGAGTCTTTGGTATTTCCATCCAAGAGAAGCCAAGCCAGTTGCTGGCACGCGCGCGCACACACACACACATACACACACACACACACATACACACACATTGGGGCGGAGAGGGAGGGGACAAGGAAACCCCAAGTGCATAGGGACACAGGTGCTGTGGAAACCGCTCCCAAATTTGCCTGAAGCACCCTGTTCCCCTCAGCCCCTTTCTAAAGTGAGGTACAAAGAAAGCGCAAGGCCTAGGCCTTCTGGAGAAATATGGAGATCAAAATGGAAGGATTCAGAAGCTGCTAAGGTACCGTGGGAAGAACTCTTCAACACCTTGGCTGAGGAAAGATGGCGTCTGGTTGGCTCAGATTCAGAAGCAGGGAAATCACTGGAGAAATGACTTCTGTTTTGTTTGGAGAAAAGAAGGGCACATATGTGTCACCTTGTGTCTCCTCACTATCTCCCATGTGTTAGAGCCTAACACGTGGAGCTCTAGCTCTCCCTGGCTCAGGGTTTGGTTATGGCTGAAAACTAGGCTCTCCTCAAGCCAGGACCCTGAGAGGACTCTCAGTGAGGTGACAGAGCCTAGAAGAGAGAGGCATGGCTTTTCTCCATTGCATTGAGTGATGGCTAGAGGCATCCAAAGAGAGGCTGCTATGGGTGCCTGGATAACAAGTGGCCTCAAAGGCTCAAAGCTCCACTCCCTCCTGCAGGAAATACAAGCTTGTCTCTGCGTCTTCCCCTTCTGCTTTCTCCCTTCAGATGCCCCATAACCTCTGCTCCCCAAAGAGAGCCAGATGGGGACCTCTGTGCTGTGGGCCATCGGGCCCCACCCTGGCCCTGCCCAAACCATCTGCAGGCCTGGCTGCCTGTCTCCAGGTGCAACCTCCTTAGGCCTGGAAGAGAAGCCATGACCTGGATGAACTTTCACAAGACTCCAAAAGCAAAGCGTTGCCAAGAAAAACCCCAGAGCTAAAGCTCATATATTTTCTTCCAAGCCTTCCCCTGCACTGGAACTTTCCTTTGTGCAGCCATGAAGAAGGCAGTAAGACCACACTCCCTGGGGTTATCACGGTTCCAGTTACTGTTGGCTGTGATTGGTTTGAAAACCTTTGTGTTTTTGTTTTTTAAGTAGAACACCTCATTGCTACTGGGGCCCAGAGACCCTGCCTGGGAGCCCCACCATCTGGGAATAGTGCCCTAGGTGAAGCCAAGGCCAGGTAGCAGAGCCCTGGAGGCCTGAGCAGACAGGAAGCCCACCTGGGAAATGTCAGGTGCACCCACTGATGAGCAGCAGTGCGTCCAGAGCAGCAGAAGAGGGAGGCCATTTGTGCATCTCAGTCACGTGTCTTCTCTGGATACTTCTCTTATGTCTCTGAGTCTGAGTGCCTGTGGGAGATTTTGTGCATGGTCTGTGGGTAAGGTGTGCATTTTCATGTGTGGCCTAGGCTCCCCTGCATCTCATGGTATGCGGATACACCTGTTCCTTCCACCACTGTCTGGCCAGGCTTCAGGTCAGAGAGCAGACAGATGGTAGAGGACACAGTCCCTGATGCATCTGACCAGAAATCTGGTGAGCAGAAGACACAAAGAGGAATTATACCTGTTAAAAATATAATTGTGAAACCAGGCGTGGTGGCTCATGCCTGTAATCCCAGCACTTGGGAGGCTGAAGCAGGAGGATTGATGAGAGTTCAAGACCAGCCTGGGCTACAAAAGTGAGTTCAAGGCCAGCGTAAACTGCATAGCAAGACCCTGCCTCAAAAAGACAAAAAAAAAAAAAAAAAAAAAAAAAGTAATTGTGATGGTGTTATCGGCATCCATGCTTTGAGGCACAGCATAGGGAGCCAGAGTGCCCAAAATAAGGGGAACTGATACAACTTAGCACTCAGGTATTCTGGGTACTCCAACCAAAGGGCTGGAATGCTGAGTGCCCTTGGGTGCACAGGTGTGGCTAGGTGAGCGATGGAGGAAATTCTTCCTGGCAGGGGGAAGTGCAGGTGGCACAGCGGGACAGAGGAGGGGTAGGAGGAGCAGGCAGCAGGAGCTGAAGAAGCTGAGAGGTGTGGGAGGCATGGGCAGCGCAAGGTGAGAGCTAGACACACGCACCTGGAGGCCACGGTGGCAAGGGCACACGGATCCTGAGCACTACTGAAGAATCACGTGGCCATGTGCCTTTTATAGGGACCCTCCATCTCCTAAGAGGAGAATGAGCTGCAGGAGCCGGGATAAGACCAGAGCAGCCACCCAGTGAGGGAAAACAGTGGCCTGGGACTTGAGGCAACATGGGGAGCTACAGACGTGCACAGGCATGGGCAGGCAACGGCAGGATGTGGGGCACAGTTTGGTGCTGGATGGGACCTGTGAGGGCTGAGGAGGCTCCCTGTGTGTACAGGTGTGGGACTGCACGCAGTGCCGAGCGTGCATGTGTGGCTCTGCATGTGTCTGAGGGGCTCAGGTTGGTGCTCTGTCCTCCCCTTTTGTTCTGCAACCTCAGGCCCCTGTATCCCACAAAAACCTTGCCACGGACGTGACAGTGACGGTAAGCAGGGCTTGGTGTTGCAACTACATTTCCTCTCGAACCCAGGGCTGCCAGAGATTAGCCGAGAACCCCGCGTGCACCGGGCGATAACACCACCAGCCCCCCACCCCATTTCCTAATCTCTGATTCATTTCCAACTGATAGCGGGATGTGGATGGTGGCAACTGAGAAATAGCCAGCGGGTCCTCACCAGGTTGCAACCAAAGGCCTGCTGGATAGCAGAGAGGGAGGGAGGCCTGGGACCAAAGCAGAGAAGGAGAAAGTAGTGAGAAGGGGTGGAGAGAGAGGGAGAGAAAGACAGAGACAGAGACAGAGACACAGAGAGAGACACAGAGACAGAGAGACAAAGAGAGACAGAGACAGACAGAGACAGAGACAGAGAAAGTAATGAGAAGGGGTGGAGAGAGAGACAGACAGACAGAGAGACAGACAGAGACAGAGAAAGTAATGAGAAGGGGTGGAGAGAGAGACAGACAGACAGAGAGACAAAGAGAGACAGACAGAGACAGAGAAAGTAATGAGAAGGGGTGGAAAGAGGAAGACAGAGAGACAGAGAGAGACAGAGAGACAGAGAAAGTAGTGAGAAGGGGTGGAGAGAGACAGAGAGAGAGAGACAGACACAGAAAGACAGAGACACAGAGACAGAAATACAGAGACAGTGACACAGAGAAACAGAAAAATGAGAGTGAGGAAGAGAAAGAATAAGAATAGAGTGCTGGAGAAAGAATGAGAAATAATAGAGAGTGGGAGAGAAAATGTGAGTCAGGGTGAGAGAATAGGAATGAAGCGGGAGAGAGACAGGAGAGAGAGTTACACAAGACTGAGGTCAGAGAGGGTGAAGGGACAGAGATGAGAGGGAAAGCAGGATGAAGCAGACTGACTGATGGATGTACGAGTGTCTGCAGGAGAGGCTGGGGCTCCTGGGCTGGAGGAACTTACTAAAGACTGAGGGAGAGACAGAGAAAGAAGAGTGACCCAAGGTGGAGAGGAAAAGGAGGGCCCATGTAGAGACAAGATAGGCACTGGCCTGGCCTAACTCTCCCTGGACATGGCCCGTGTGGTGTGGCTGGACATGGTGGGGCAGGACAGGCAGTGGTCTTGCTGACTCTACTCCCAACAGCTGAGACAGAGGAGTCCAGAGCCACCAGCACAGTCCCCAGCCCATTCACACCTCTCACCTTTCTCTGGCAGAGAAAGGCCCAGGTTGGGGCTGGAGGTTGGGAGTAGCAGATCATGTCAGGGTCCCCCATTGGTGGGGCTTTCTGGAAGGGGATTGCCAGAGAAAAAGAGGGCTTGGCCTCTTTTGGATCCCAGTGGGGTCTGATGGGGCTGGACCATCAAGTTGGCACAGGCTGTGCTCGGAGTAGGAGAGTGAGATGACAGACTGCTTATACTTCACTGGGGAGGTGGCAGGGTCTGGGTAGCATCTGCAATAAGCCTGGATCTCCACCTATACCCCAGGCTGCTGCTCTGGGCTAGAGATGAAGCAGAACCAGTCTCCCCTGGTTGATCTTCCATACCTAGCAGTCCCCTAGTCAGAGTCTGTGCCATGCTCTGAGATGCTCAGAATTGAGCAAAGATGGAGAGAAAAAAAATCCCCTTGGCTTCTAAGTTCCTGCCCCAGTCCCTTCCTGGACAAGAGAGAGAGGGGCACAGATATCTGTCTGTCCACCTGAGAGTTATCAGGAGTTGGGAAGGCTCCCATGGGCTCCCGGGCTTAGGCCTTGAAGAGGAAGGGGACTTCCAAAACAGACAGCCAGAGACTGTAGCTCCCCAACGGGGGCTGGGGTGAGGGTCTCTGGTGAGGAGGCCCTCCCTCAGGGCTCAGAGCTACAGAAGGAGCCAGAATTTTGCAAAGGGAACTAGATAAGCAGATGCTGGAGAGGCAAAGGCCCAGGAGCAGTGAATCACAGAATCACAAAGCTAGGGGACTTCACTCCGAAGGCAGGGAGGAGCCCAGAGAGGCTCTGAGGCTAGGAACCCTGGTCTCAATGGCATTTTAACAAGCCACTCTATAGCTCACGGTCCCCGGCTAAATCCACGAAGGACAACTGCTGAGCGCTGAGTGTGCCTGGTGTGTGGTGGGGGGCTCTTACCCCAGGCCTGCAGTCCAGGAAGGTTCACCTCGCTTCTCCTGGGGTAGGGCAGCCACCCCTCTGATTTGCCCTGCCAACCCTGATGCCCTGACTGCTGGCGACCACAGGAAGTGCTGCCCCAGCTCAGCACTTCCCTTTTCTGAAATCTGCCCCCAGCAGCCTGGTGGCCAGGGGAGGCAGACTTCCCGCTGCCCCCACCTCGGGCTCTTCCCACCGGTCACAAGTGGTTTGCTCCTGAGCTTCCCTGGGCAGAGGTGACCTTCTTGCCACAACCACAGATCAGTTACTTATCAGAACAGGAAAGATGGCACCAGAGATATGTCCTCACCCTGCCCAGGAGGGCCTGGCCTGTTCCAACGACCACATGCCGGTTCCTCCACATCACACGGGGCCTGCTCACCACATCACACGGATGTGTGCGGTTGGCACGTGTGTGTGGGCTGGGCTAGGGACAAACAAAGCAGGAGTCCTTGGGAGCAGGTAGGTTGGTATGTGTGATACACCCTGGTTCATGGGCTCTGTAGCTGGTGGCCTGTAGGGTTAATGGGAATCATCTTTCGTACAAACCCACTCTCAGAATGTGTTACTTCTGGGGCTCCTCTGACCTCCTAACAGGGAATCTCTTGGGATTAGGGCCTCCGGCTACTCCAGATCCCTCCTCCCAGAGTAGACATGGAGGTTCAGAAGCCCTTAGTAAGGAAGAGAAAAAGCAACCAGCAGCAGCTCTTAATAGCAGTACTATTGATGTTTGGGTTGGATAATTCTGTCACTGAGTCTATTCTGTGCCTTGTAGGATACCCAATTGCAGCCCTACCCAGGATCCAGTAGATGCTGATAACAATTTCTCACCCAATCACGGTGATCTCCAATATCTCCAGACATTGCCATTCCCTGGGAGAGCAACACTACTCCAAGTCAAGACCCACAGATCTAGGAGTACCACAAGACCCTGGCTCTAATAACTAGGAAGTTCTGAGTCTCCTCCAGCCGGTTTTATAATTTTGTGATGCAAAGTCCTGGGTGGAAGAGTCTAGCCAGAATGTGTGTGGGGTTTTTTAATTTGTTTTTTTGTTTGTTTGTTTGCTTGCTTGCTTTTTACAGGCGCTACAGGGTCTCACTACACAGACTTGTAGTGATCCTCCTATTTTCAGCCTCCCAAGTGCCGGGATTACAGGCTCATGCCACCATGCCCAGTCTCAGAATGTGTGGTTCTTGCTGTACTCTAAGACCCTCATCAGAATTCAGGGAATAACTGCAGCACAGAGCTTAGATCCAGGAGAGGGGGCCTGTGCGATGGTGAATGGTAATGCTAGCCAAGAGTTTTTCTCCCAGGGAAGATCAAGGAGATGTGCTCAGGGCATAAATAATCACACTAGAGCCACAAGTTGCTCAGGGCGTTAGACCAGAAAAATCAGGAAAGGCTGAAGTACTGAGGCAGAGGATGGGGGATAGGTTGTGTTTCCTGGACCCCCTGAGGTGGTGAGCTGTAACTGATCCCCTTCCCCTAAAGACCAAGGTTGAAAGGGCTGCCCTATACGAAGGAGACTGGTAAGGATGCTTTCTATCTTTCTGGGACAACGGGCAAAAGAGATCACCTTTGAGAAACTAAAACCTTAGCCTCAAGAATGAATAAACATGAGGTTTGAATATCCAGAATTCATCAGGTCTAGAACTTCAAATCTAAAAGTTAACATTAATCCAGGTACCATAGCACATGCATATACCAGCTACTCACTAGGCAGGAGAATTAATTGAACTAAGGAATTCAAGACCAGCCTGAGCAACTCTATCTCAAAAAAATTAAAATTAGGGTGAATATGACGGTACATGCCTATAGTCCCAGCTACTCAGGAGGCTGAGGCAGGAGGATTACAAGTTCGAAATCAGTTTGGGCAACCTAGCAAGCCCCTCAAAAATTTAATAAATATCTGAGATATAGCTCAGTGGAAGAACACCCTAGCCTGATCAATTTAGTGAGACTATGTCTCGAAATAAAAAATAGACCAGAGCTATAGCTTATTGTGAAGACCTTGGAATCAATACCTAGCACTGGGAAAAAATAGTAACTATGAATGATCCAAGAACACGAAGCACTATATTAGCAGGAATGGTCAGATCTAGAAACTTTGAAAAAGACTGATAATAAATATAATTAAAACTATTTAAGAGGCAGAAAGGGGAATTCTAGGAGGCAAAGGCAGAAACACTTCCAACTTTGAGCTTAGCCTAAGCAACTTAATGAGACCCAGTCCCAGTCTCAAAATGAAAACTTTTTAAAAGGCTGAATGTGGCTCAGTGCAAAAACTCTGAATTCAGTCCCTCTACAAGTTGGGGGCCAGGGATGACAGAGAGAGAAAGCGAGATTGGTGGAATAAGTCTACTTGTAGCTTAGGGAGTATTTTGAAGGGGACTTATGGCAACGTATCTTTTGTTGTCATAAAGCTTTCTAAATGCAAGCACTCACGGTATATTTTGATCACACCCAGTATGACTGGTTCTGTCAAGGTCATGAGGGCAGGATTGAGATCATGAGTGAGTCCTTTAGTCTGGAAGCTGCTTTAGTTTCTGAGCACAGCCAGCCCCATGACCCTTCTTTGCAGGCTACTCAGCTATTACCTTATTTATATCTCTTCCCTGGCCCTGAGCCCTTTCTTGGTGCACTTCCCTTTCAGAGTTTTTTGTTGTTGCTATTCCCTAAACCCACACAGGTGACAGGGTAGCCTGGGAGAAAGGGTACAGAGCCACAGGCTGCACGACACCATGGGCAGCATCACTAGCTAGAAATGCCCTTTCTGAGGGTGCCCGACTCTTCAGGCTGCTGTTTCTTCATGAGGACTCTGGTATACATCACGCAGACCTCTTGCCCAGCCATGGCTGCTGGACAGTGAAGAGTAATAAGACAAAGACGGTACTGGACTAGACAGAAATACCATGGGGTGAAGTGTCTGGATAACCTCACTCTGTTGAAAATATTTGCCACAGTCTCAGTGTGTCCCCCAAAATTCACACAAGGGAAACTTAATCCCTGAATTCCTATGTTCATGGAACCTTTGAGAGATAATTAAGATTAGATGAATTCATGAGGGTGAGGCCTTCATGATGGTATCAGTGGCTTTGTAAGAAGAGGAAGAGATGCCTGAGCTAAAGGCTTGCTTGGTCTTGCCATGTTACAACACAGCAACAAGGCCCTCACCAGATGTAAAACAGAAGCCAGTGCCATACTATTGAACTCCCCTTCTCCAGAACAGTGAGCCAAATAAATCATTATTTAAAAAAGTATACCATCACAGGTTTTTTGTTACAGCAATAGAAAATGGGCTGAAACAGTATTGTATGCATTTAATGGACCCAACTTGCCCAAACATCATAGCTCAGAAGCACAGTAAACCAGACCTTCCCAACTCCAACACATGAACCAGTCCGTGGCCTGTTAGGGACCAGGCTGCCCAGCAGGAGGTGAGCAGCAGGCAACCCAACAAGACTTTCATCTGTATTTCCAGCCGCACCCCCATCACTCATATTACCTCCTGAACTCCACCTCCCGTCAGAGCAGCAGGAGCATTAGATTCTCATAGCAGCACATTCCCCTACTGGGAACTGTACATAGGAGAGACCTAGGTTGTGTGCTCCTTTGGAGAACTTAATGCCCTATGATGTGAGATGGATCTGAGGCAGTGGAGCTAGAGCTGGAAAGTAGTGGCGAATAGAGATTTACATGATCGGAGAGTTTTGACCATCATAAATCCATTGATTGTTAATTCCTGTCAAGGTGTTCTCAGGGAGTGGCAAATGACAACTAAGCTGCAGCTGGCAGCAGGCTTTAGCGTGGCGAGTGAGTTGATGCCCTTTGTTGTTCAGCTGCATCTGGTAGCAGGCACCAAATCAGAATCCAGTGCTTCTTTTAGTTCATGTATGGGGCATCCATTGTTTTACTACGTCCATCAGCGCTTTTTCTCTATACTACGCACTTGTCTCGGCTCATTTTAGAGGCCCACAAGCTAATCCTAACAAAAATGAGTGAAAAACGAATGTCACCAGTGTGCTTCTTTGGAAAGGGGGACTAACACAACGAAGACACAGCAGAAGGCTTGACGACTACCAGCAAAAAAAAGCTACATTTAGAAAGAAAATATGGCTCTTTCCCATCTTGCAAAATGGCAGGTAAAAAAATTAACAGGCCGGACACTAAAGAGAAGAAATCCAAAACCAAGAAGGCTGCTGCCAGTGGTACTGGTAAAAAACATAAGGTGAAGGCAAAAACTTCCAAGAAGGGGCAACCCCACTGCAGCCAAAATCCTGTCCTGGTCAGAGGAATTGGTAGGTACTCCCAATCTGCTATGTATCTCAGAAAGGCTTTGTACAAAAGAAAGCCCACAGCTGCTAAATCAAAGGCTGAGAAGAAAAAGGAAGGAGAAAGTTCTTGCTATGATCACAAAAACAGTCAGTGGGGACAAGAATAGTGATACCCAGGTGGTTAAGTTTTGAAAAACGCCTGGATATAACCCTACTGAAGATGTGCCCCGAAACCTCTTGAGCCACAGCACGATACCCTTCAATCAGCTTGTGAGGAAACTTCAAGCTAGTATCACTCCTGGCACCATCTTGATCATCCTCACCAGGTGTCACAGAGGCAAGAGAGTGGTCTTCCTGAAGCAGTTGGCCAGTGACTTGCTACTTGTGACTGGGCCTCTTAGCCTTAATCATGTTCCTCTCCAAAGAACACACCAGAAATTTGTCATTTCCACCTCTACAAAAATTGATATTAGCAAAGTGAAAATCCCCAAACACCTCACTGATGCTTACTTCAAGAAGAAGCTGCAGAAACCCAGACGCCAGGAGGGGAGGATCTTCGACACAGAAAGAGAGAAACCAAATTTCAGAGCAGCGCGAGGTGGATCAGAAAGTGGTGGGCTCACAGATTTTAGCAAAAATCAAAGCTGTTTCTCAGCTCTGAAGCTACCTGCGATCTGTTTTTGCTCTGACAAAAGGAATTTATCCTTTTAAATTAGTATTCTAAATTTCCTGCTAAGAACCTAATTAAATAACTGATACATTTTTTTTAAAAAAGAAAGAAAATACCAAGGTTCTTACTTGAATGATAGGTTTTTGTACCAGGTGATTCACACACTCCAAGGATGCTCTGCATAATATGTGGCAAACAGCTATCCAGGGAAGGCATGAAGGCTTCAAAACTGCTTTGCCACATGAGGTCCAAGCACCCCCCAGTACACTGGAGTTTTTTAAAAGAGAAAATGTGAATACACATAAAAACCAAAAGCAATTATTGAAGGCCACCACTTCACCAGATGAACCTGCCTGGAGAGCACTGTTCTCAGCAGCTAACTGCACAGCTAAAACAAAGCAGCCCTTTACTATCGGTGAAGATCTAATCCTGTCTGCTGCTGAGGTTATTGTTCATGGACCTTTAGGAAAGGACATGGTTCAAAAGGGGGCAGGGGTCACTTTTTGAGCTAGCACCATAACTAGATGAATGGATGTAATAGCAGAAGATATTAAAGCACAGTTGTTTGAGAAGATTAATGAGTCACCCTGGTACAAAATCCAGGTTGATGAGTCTGGTACGGTTGACAGCAAGGTAACAATGCTAGTTTCTGTGCAATATTTTTTGGAGAATGTACACAGGGATATGATATGTGCCTTTTTTTTTTGTTTTTTTTTTTTTTTTTTTTTTTTTTTTTTTTGCCAACAGCTCTACAGAGGCAGAACATGCAGTTCTTTGAATGATTACACATCAGGAAAACTGAATTGATCATTTTTGTTGGTTGTGCACAGGCAGAATGACTGCCATCCCTGGGCGTCTTTGGGGTTTCACTACTTGGGTCACAGAAGTAGTTTCTTTTTTTCTTTTATGCAGGATCTCACTGCACAGTTCAGGCTCATGGTGATCCTCCTGTCTCAACCTCCCTAGTGCTGGGATTACAGGAGTGCACCATCACACCCAGTGTATGGCATGTGGTACTGGGGCTCAAACTCAAGACTTTGTGCTTGCCAAGCAGGTGCTTATGCCACCAAGCTATCTCCCCAAGCAGAATTAGCTTTTAAGTGTGAGTCTATTCATTGTGTCATCCATAAAGAAATGCCTGCTAGCCAGAAAGAAATGTCATCTGAATTTAACAATGTTTTGTAGAATGCAAGATAAATGATCCGCCACTCTAAAGTGCACAGCCTTAACTCATGTTTGTTTGTGCAGCTCTGTGGGGAGATGAATGTGGGGCACACATATCTTATACTCAGGAAGGAAATGCCTTTCTCCAGGTAGACCATGGGCCAGTTTTTGGCTTATGAGAGCCACTCCAGAGCTTTGTTTTAGGAAAAGTCACCACTGGTTGCACATTGTAGTGACAGAAAATGGGTTGCAAAATGTGCTTACTCATGTGACAAGCTGCTCGATGAACTCGATCTGCCACTTTAAGAAGGGGAACAACTGTGTTCAAGTAGGTAGGTAAAGCGGATGCATTCAAAGTCAAGCCAGAATTAGGGGGGCAGTAAGTGAACAATGGGATGTTTAACATGTTTCAAACATTAGCAGAGACTTTGAAGGAGATGGAGCCAGAACCTTCTTTCTCCCAGCTAGTAATGATCACCTATCCCAACCTTCAAAAGAATTCTTAATTGCTACTTTCCAGCCACAAAAGACCCCTGAAATGGGAAAGAATGAACCCATAACTCCTTTATGAATAAGCCAGGTAAATGACTTTGTGCCAGAAGTGGGTCAGTTGCTTGAGATCACAAACAATGGCAGCCTAAAAAGAACATTCACACTACTGTCACATCTCCATACCTTCTAGATTAAAGTCAAGATGGAATATCCTAAAATTGTCACATAAGCACTGAGCAGCCTGCTTTCCTTTCCAAATGCTATCTTTGGGCAGCAGAGTTTTCTACACTGCCACAACCAAAACTAGATTGCAGAGTGGAGGTAAGCAGCGCACTTTGGGTGCCACTGTTTCCCATCAACCCCAAGTGGGACTGTTTGATCGCAGAAGCTCATGGCTCCCATTGCGTCTGCATTATGGTAAGTCGCACAGTTATTTCATTATACATTATAGTGTAATAGTAGAAATAAAGTCTAATAAATATAATATGCTTAAGTTGTCTAGAAACCATCACCCCAACCCTAGTCCCATGGAAAAACTGTCTTTCCCCAAAACCAGTTTCAGGTGCCAAAAAAAGTAGAAGACAGCTACAGTACAGTAGAGTCCTGGTTATTTTGTCCTGCAGTCACATCGCTGACTAGAAGCTGTGGCTCCCTACTACCACTGCCCAGCCTCACAAGAGAGGATCGTACTGCACACCACAGAACTGAGAAAAGACCCAATTATTTTGACAGTACTGGGGATTGAACCCAGGACCTACTCCCTGGGCTACACACATAGCCCTTTTTGTTCTTTTTATTTTGAAATGATACCTTACTAAGTCACTAAATATTGTCCAGGCTTGGATAGAACTTAATATTTTCCTGCCTCAGCCTCCTAGAGTGCTAAGATTATAGGCATGTTCCACTATACCTGGCTCCAATTTCAAACTGTGGAGTATGGTTTCCATGGGATGAGTGTCATTTTCACCCCATCAGAAAATTTAAAAGCCCTAAGTCAAGCCATTATAAATGAGGACCATCTATACTTATTGGTATTGCTAACTCTGTTGCTCATCATCTGTACCTCATGGAAGTGCCCTAGGGAGAGAAGATATCTCCAGGGTCCAGAGTCAGGGCTTGCAGGCCAGGCAGCAGTGCTGGATCCTGACCCTGTGCAGGCCGCAGAGCCAGAGCCAAGAAAAAGTGAGGTCACAGAGGTTGGTGGCATGGAGGTCCCAAAATGTCTCAGAATATCATGGTTTCTCCCACATCCAGTGGAAGTCAGGAAGGCTCGTGAGCCAAGAGAAAGCAGGTCAAAGTTCCAGGCTCCTCGCTGGAATGGTGAGAAAGCCAAGCACAGAGGCAGTAAGCAATTCCAGTCAGCCTGCATTTCCATGGGACCAACACAGCAAGAACTCTGGAGAGTGCGTCCTCAGCAGGTAGCTTGAGCAGAACTTTGGGGCCCTCCTCAAGAGGTCCAGCTGGAGAGGCCTGTGGTACCTCCCAAAGACCGGGCACAGGGTTCCTGTCAGCCAGTGGCGGGTGAGTAAGGCCCTTCCCAGGTGCAGCCACCCCCACAATCAGGAAGAATGACAGGCAGGCACCCGTCTGGCAGTGAGGACCACTTCCTAGTTTCATCCCATTCTGGCTGTGAGCATGACTCCTGCCCAGACAGGCCGGCTCAGCACCCTTTAAGACGGCCAGAGCTACAGGTTAGGGAACTGTGATTTGAGGCTGACCAGAATGGGAGCCATGATCCAAGCAGAGCCAACTATGGCATCATGCCCTCTGCCAGACTAGGCATGGGGACCACAGGAGAGAGGTGATTCTCACCTTTGGTGGCCCCCAGGGCTGCATTCTTCCCCACACCCTGAGGCAGGCAGGAGGCTCCTCTAGAATCCAGAGTTGTTTGCTCTCCTTGTCCAGGTCATGACTCCAGTGTCCTAATGGTGGCTACCATTGCCATGGCTAACACTTCTCTGGGAGAGAAGCTTAGTGAACAGAGGCTGATGCTGAAAGTCATAGCTCTCAGTAGACAGTGACAGGGCAGGAGGGAAGGCCACTGGTAGAGGTGCCCTTGGCAGAAGGTATATGGGTCCTGGACATCCTGCTCCACCTTTTGCAGTCCTCCTGATGCCTTTTGGGCAACTACCAGAAGGAGCAGCAGCTTGGCCTCCAAGAAAAGCCCAGAAACCATGAAAGCTGTCTCTTCTCTGAGCCCACATGGAGCCAGATTTTCTCCCGCTGCCCCAGCCCTTCCATCTGGGGCCTCAGGCACTGTACCATAGTAGAATCTATCTCCAGGGTGAGATATCAGCCCAAGACATTAGATCAAAGGTCTCCAGGGCTCTGATCTCCAAGACAGGCCTCTTGCCCCTGCCTGATACTAAATCAAAGACAGACCCAAGTCTGGTCAGGCCCAGGGCTCTAGGAAAGGCCTTCTGCATGGTTTGGGGAACCTTGAAACAGTCTTAGGGTGTTCTCTGTGGGCCAAGCCCCTCGTCCTGGGTAAAAGATGTGGACAGCCCCCTATCTGAAGTTCTGTGGTCTAAGCCAGGAGGTCAGCAGAGTGGGGGTCTGCCAGCCACCCTAGTCACCCGAGAAGGGATAAGTAAGAGTCACAGATGGCCTGTTGTGTACCTGCCCAGACACTAGCAGACCGTCAGGGATACTTGGCTCTGGTGCAGACGAGCGGTCCTTGAAGCAGTCCCAAGGAGTTAACAGCCCCCTCCAAAGGATGCAAGATCAGGGGATTTCCTCCAGCCCTAGGTTTTGGCACCCCAGATCCCCACCCACAAAGTGTACCCTACCCCTCCCACCCCAGGCCTCCAGTTCCCTCTGAATTTCTCCCCGAGGCTGAGCCTTCTCTGAGCTCCAGGCCTTGGTAAGTGCAGCTCCAGAACTTCTGGGATGGGGGAAGGGCCCTGACCCCAGGGCCACTACTGGCTGACTGCTGGTTCCTGGAGGCTCCTGGCCACTGTGGAGGCAGGACATGGCCTGTGCATGCACAGATAGTTTGGGGGAGGGGATGTATTTATTGTGTGAGATCTGGGGCTGTGGCAGTGTGGTGTGTGTCTGCCTGTGTGGTATGCAACATCTGTGTGCAGGGTCATTGTTGTATCTATCCGTGTGTTATGTGATGCCTAGGGCTGAGAATCATTAGGATCAGGCAGAGTCTGGGTCCCCTCAGACAGCCACCCAATAATCCTCAGACACTCTGAGAGGTGCAGGGCAGAATGGGCACACCTTAGGACCAGGGCTCTAGAGCTATCTGCTCCTCATCTTCTCCAATGTTGCTCAGCAACTAAGAGGATCAGCAAACTTGGGACACATGTCCCCTCTCTGGCAGTCAGGCATGGCCATGGGCAAAGAAGCCTGACCTAGACCCATCATGTCCAGGGTCCATGCTGCACAGCTCACCTTTACAGCAAGCTATCCCACTGAGAGGCCTGGAGTCCCTAGCATTGGGTTCAAGACCAGGTCTGCCTCCAAGGCCCATTGTGTGAGTCACCTCTCTTCTCTGAGACTCGGTTCCTGGTCATTAGAACAGGCACTGAGTAGGCCGGGGTGGGGCCCCAGCACAAGTCTTAGCTTACTGCAGGAGCCCAACACTCTAGGCCAGATGCCCACGGCCAAGAGCATGGCCAAACTGCAGGGTGTGGGCCTGAGAATGGCCAGGTGTCACAGTGGCAGTCCTCCACCTGATCTAGCCTATTGCCTCCTGTCCCCTGACAGTGTCTGAGGAGAGCTGCTAAGCAGGACCTGGGGGTCCTTGTCATGAGTCAGCAGGGGCCACTGTAGCTAGGGTTCAAGGTCAAGGATGATGAGGTCACGGGAGAAGTGAGGACTCTACAACTCTGAGTATGGGCCCACTTGGGCCTCATCACGCTTGCCTCTTTCCCTGAGTCCATTTCTTCATCCACTGTATGTTCTCCATCAAGCACCCTCACCTATGTCACCATCCTGTAGGACAGCCCTTGACATCTTTGTCCTTCTGTCCTTCTTCCTCCAGTTCTCTTCTTCCTCTCCTGGTAGGGAGAAGTTTGTCACTGCTAAGTCTCTGGGACATTGCCTCTACCCCTACTGCACTCCCCCATGGACCAGTACAGATTACTTCTAGGCCCACAGGCTCCAGAATACCTCATGGTAGAGAGAGAAGGCATCTGCTCTTAGGAGGACATGCAGAAGAGGAGAGCCAGGTGAAGGTGACACAGCATCTATTGTCCTTCCTCAGGAGGAGTTCTCAGGTCAGTGGTGTCTCCTGTGGAGCCCAGGACTCCCTATATTACACCCAGGTGGCTCAGGAGATGAGGGTTTCAGGATATCTGTTGGAGCCCCTGAGGTTTTAGCAGGACAATGGGTTAAAGCTTCTGATTGGAACAATCTGAGTGGCAGGACAAGGGCAGCCAGAACAGTGGTGGCCAGAGACAGACTCCAGGGAACATGCTGTGGGACACTGAGCAGCTTCCCTCACTCCCAGCTCAGGGATTCTGGGTTCCAGGTTGACCGGGGCACTTGTGGTCGGAAAGGACAAGTCCTTCCTTGTGGTAGGAATTGGAGGAGGAAGGCACTGTGTCCCCATCCTTGACAGGCTGTATGCCATTCCTGTCCTATAGTGTGTCCTCATCAGCCAAGAGCACATTGAGGATGAAGATTGTGGGCTGCAAGACCCCAGCCTGTGGCGCAGTAGCTTGGGATGGCTGGACACCTTTGTGAGCTGTGAAGGGAAGACAGGAAGGACAGTCAGTTCCCTGACAGGTGGAACCCCCAGAAGAGTCCCCAGAAGGGACCTCTAGATCCTTTATTCACAACCTGCTTAGCATATTGAGCTCTGGGGTCCTGCCTGTTCCCCCCACCATGAAGCAGCCTGCTTGCAGAGTGCCCTACCCAGACACCTCTCAGGTTCAATGTCCTGCTGCACTGCAGCCCTGAGTCTGGAGGGAAGGAAAGAATCAGGGTCCATGGACACAGACAACCCCACACTGGCCCTTCCCCATGACACCTGGGGTCACCCCTCACCAACCCCAGAGACCAGGGCAAGGATTGGTGGAAAGATCCATAGATTCAGAGGTCACAATGTGCGGCCAGGTCAGAGGTCAGAGATTTGCTGACAGCAGCCTGGAAAACATCGATCTGGTGGGGGAGGTAACCGAACTCTGTCCCCTGACAAGGACTGTGGGCATGGGTTTGGTGGTCAGCAAGCTGGGCCCACCTGAAGAGCTCTCCCCATGGCCTCAGGTCCCTTAATAGTAGGGGCTAATGTTCCCACAGGCGATATCACTGTCACCCTGAGATGATGTTTAGGGGTGCCTGGCCCTGTCTGGTCAGAAAACAACAGGAACCATGCATGAGGCCATGTTCTCATGCCTCTGAGGCTTTCACAGACAACTGAGGAACTGGGGAGTCAAAAGTCCCCAAGATCCAGCGGGGCACTGTGGCCAGCCTGAAGAGTCTTTGGGAGGACAGGAAGCTGGGGGCTCATCTGGCCTTCTGGGACATAGGTTACACAGCACAGCAAATCTCCAATCTCTCAGCCTTGCCTGCTCCAGGGATGACCTGGGGTCCTCCCAACGCCTGACAGTGACCAAAGCACTCATCTTAGCCCTCAGCCTGGCTCACTTCCACAGCACACAGGAGCAATTCCAGTGCCTCCATCCAGAAAGCCACAGTGCGTGAGCCTGGCAAAGCTTCCTATCCCTGCCTCTGCCTGGAGCAGCTCCAGGCATGGCCAGCACACCAGCTTCTCCTTATTCCTCCTACACGCACACACATGCATGCACACACACACACACACACACACACACACACACAGAGGCAAGGCCAGATGGGAGAATCTGTCCTGGAAGGGAGGAGCTGCTGCAACTGGGGCAGGTAGCTGGAAGAGGTCCTCTCCCCAGCTGAATTCACCTGAACAGACTGGTCCTGGAAGTGTTTCTCCATTCCTCCTCTAGATTGCTAGGAGAGAGTGGAGAGATATATGAGTGAATGTATGTACGTATACATTTTTGCATATGTTTCTGCCTTGTGTAATCCAAATATTTCTTAGTGTATATGTTTGCATGTGCATGTTATTTGCATATGCATATATTAGCATTGTATGGTCTGAATATATGTGAGCACGGTTGTGTGTGTGTTTGTGTATACACACGTATTTATGTGCATATGTGAGTGTATGCCTGTATTTGTCTGTACTGGCATGCATTTGGCTTAGATCTGGAGGCCAGAAGCTAAGCTGCCCCCCTTCCTGGCACAGACTAAAAAGACACTGCTGCTGTCCCTTGGAATAGATAGGCCAGGACTTAGCCAGAAACCCTTACCAGTCCCTGTGGCCCTGGCCCTGGCAACTCTCCTGGAGCCGAGGGCCTCTGACAGGCATTGGCCAACTGGCAGCACGGCCAGGGGGCAGCTCTGTCCACTGGAAGGACATGTGGTGGCCCTGGCTCAAAGCAGACCCAGGCTGGAGGTCATTGGCACCGAGGCAGAGGCACGTGGGCCCACTTAGGTCTGGAGTGCTCCTAATTTGGCCAGGGATGGCCTGGGACCTCCTTCTAGCAGTGACTGCAGGGATGTCAAATGCGACTTTACTAGCCCTTGCCATGTAGTTGGGGCCCCTTCACTGCAATGCGATTCTTCCATACAATGAGAAGGACCATAAATTTAATCTCTGCTTTTCAAACTGTGCTCCTAAGACCCTCCAGAATTCCCTCAGGTCTTTTCAATGGCTCCCCAAACTTGAGGCTCATGGCTCCCCGTCTTTGGACTCAAAAAGGGCATTAGGGGCCGGCGAGATGGTTCAGTGGTCTAAAGCACCTGCTTAGGAAAGCTCAGGCAACTGCAGGGACTGCGGTTCGATCCCCAGCACCACACATTGGGCCAGCCCCACCACCAGGGCAGGTTGAGCCAGCCATAAAATAAATAAATAAATAAACAAACAAACAAACAAGCAAACAAATAAATTTAAAAAAAAAGGGGGGGCATTAATTCTACAAGTTGGGATTTTTAAAGACATGTCTCCAAAAATGCTTCAAAATCTTGGGGATAGTTTTTAACCTTTGAGCTCTAGGAGCTTGTTTGTAAGTATATTTCTGTCAGATTTTTTTTTCTGGATGATTAAATAGATTTCATTGCATTAATAACCTAACCATCTCCTAAAAAGTATACAAATTGCTTTCAGGAAACTGGATAAGCCAAAAGCAGGAAGAGATTTTTGTTTCTTTGTTTTTTATTTTGTTTAGTAAGGCTGGGGATTAAACCTAGGATCTCTGCACTTAGTTACATTCTCAGTATTTTTTAAAATCTATTTATTTATTTTGAGATAGGGCCTCATTAAAGCCTTAAGTTTCTGAGGCTGGGCTTGAACCATCTTCCTGCTCAGACTCCTAGCCTAGGATTACTGTCATGTGTGACCATGCTTGGCCAGGAGTTCTGATTTAAATACCTGTTAGAGACAAACAAGGCAATAAGGAGAAATCACCACCACCACCCCCAGCTGGGCAGCCTCCGGTGAAAGGGGATCCCAGGGGAAGTGCTGCCCCTCTGCTCAGGCCTTGGCACAGGGGTCTTTAACAACAGTGTGTCTCTAACTATGGCCCACTGGTTCTTCCTCCAGATAGGGCAGGACCCTAAAGGGGCATCTCTCTCCAAGACATCACTTCCTGTCATGCGGGTTCCTCCACCTTGCCATGTCCCCAGTGCCTCCATGTCACATGGGCTGGGCAGCACACATGCACTGCAGTGGCTGCCAGAGATCACTAAATGCTATTTGCTGGGTGCTCATGGGGTCATGAAGCAAGGCAAATGCACCCCGGCAGCGGCACTGCCACACTGGGCCCCTGCTCCTGGTTAGAGTGGCCTGGAGAAGCTCCTCTGAGGGACCACCCCAAGCAGAGTTGGACAAAGCTGGGAACCTTAAAGGCAGGCAGCTCTACTGGAGATGAGCAGATGCTATGGCCCAAATCCTGGTCCTACCATGGTGAGTGAGACCTAGAGGGATGGAGGTGGCCTTCTCCCATGACCCCCTTCATTCCTCCTGTTGTCCAAGCATTTACTGCTAGGCACTGGCACTGTGCTGGTGGCAGGACCTGTAAACAAGACAGGCCACTCAGCTCACAGATTCACATATGCATGGGAGAGATAGGCAATAAAATAAGTAAAATATCTAGAATTTCAAATGGTAAACAGAGAAAAAAGCAAACCAAAGTAGAAAGAAAGCATTGAGGTAGGGTGATGGGATGGTAGGGGGAAATTTCCTGAAAGTGACCTTTGACAAAGTCATCCTGGAGCAATTTAGAAAGTAAGCCCTGAAGACATCTACAGGAAGAACATTCTAGGCAGGTAGAACAGCACAGACAAAGGTCCGGTGGCGGGGTTGTGCTTACTTAAAGAGCAGAGGGCGGGAACAACCTCAGGGGAAGTGGCTGAGGAGGTGGGCAAGCTTATGGGGGCTGCATGTAAGGTCATTACCGTGGTAAGTCTTTGGACTTACTCTAAGGGGACTCACAAGGACTCAGGCACAGGAAACCTGGCATCCGTCCTGCTTCCTACAGTCCAGCCAACCTCATCCCTGGAAAGAAGACTGTAGCTAGGCACCCAGGAACTGGCACAGCAAGCCCTGCTGTCAGAACACCCTTGGTCAGTTGGGGAAGGGCCCCTCTTTGGATTTCAGTTGCTCCTCTGCACACAGGGAGGTCAAGGTTAGGGCTTCCTTTACCCCCAGTTCATAGCATCTTCTTACCAGGTACCACCAGCCCTTAGATAGGACAGTCCTATGGTCACATGCCAGCCAGAAGGTCCTGGGTAGAAGACGACATGGCAAGGCCCTCTGCTTCCTCTGGCCTGCCAACTTCATCCCTGCAACCACTCACACAGGTACACAGTGAGGCTCTAACTGCTAAACTGCAGCTGGGTAGGGACAGAAGTGTGGAATGTGATAGGGACCCTTTCCTCCCGCTTCACCGAGACCGGCAGGTAGAGGAGGCACAGAGCCAAGGCTCTGCCCAGAGGCTGGAAGGGGCCCCTGCAGCAGGGCACCTGGACAGATGGGGAGCTGGGTGGGCAGAGGTGGTAATGGAGCGGCCTCCACAGAGAATGCGTCCTCCTGGTTGGTCAAGGCAATGACACCCGACTCACTCTGCACTGCCAGTTGCCTCTGATACCTTGACAGAGTAGAGATCACCCCCCACCGATACGAGTGAAAATCCATGGGTGCTTAGGGCTTCTGACCCTTCACCTGAGGACTCTTTTTCTGGGTTCCTAGTGACACCTAGTGGCCAGAATTCCCTGCCGTACTATTCCCACTCCCCAGACTGGCTTCCGGAGATGT
Organism: Capromys pilorides; assembly: GCA_004027915.1. Taxonomy (NCBI): domain Eukaryota; kingdom Metazoa; phylum Chordata; class Mammalia; order Rodentia; family Capromyidae; genus Capromys; species Capromys pilorides. The sequence continues at coordinate 25,228 of PVKN010000248.1, read as the reverse complement.
CTCCGGAAGACAAGGCTACCCCCTGCCACAGGTGTCCTCCCCGAGCTCTGTTCTCACGCTCCCCCTCCCCCACGAGCTCTTGGGCACCTGCATTCACATGCTCAGAATTCTCACACACTGTCATGATTTCTCTCTGTCTCTCTGTCTCTCTATCTCTGTTTCTGTCTCTCTCTCTCTCTCTCTCTCTCTCTCTCACACACACACATACATACACACACACACACACACACACACACACACACACACACGTAAGGACAGAGCTGAATGGGGCCCTGAGGTGTCCTCAGGCCTCTAGTCAGAGTGTCTTCTCCAGTGCCCCGTCAGCTGCACCTCTCCAGCCAGCCAGCTCAGGGTCAGATGGGCCTGCCTAGGGCAGCCCCACGACCAGCCAACCACTCCAGAGGGAGGCTTAGGAAGTACGAACACTGCCCCTGGACCCACCCCTCCCCCGAAGCCATATCTCACTGCTGCTGAAAGCAAACCTGGGCCGGAGCCAAGAGAGCCAGGTTGAGAACCAGTGAAAGCCCAAGTAGGAAGGAGCTCACCAGCCTCACCAGACCAAGGAGGAGCCAACTGAAGGCAAGGCCAGCATGGACCAGGGCCCATCTCCCAATATGCAGGCCCCAGGAGCTGCAAATCTCCACTGGCCAAGAGCAGCCCTCTGCTGAGCCAGAGCCAGGCTGCCTGAGTCAGAGAGAGAGGAGCCCAAGGCACTAGGGGAAAGGCCTGGTAGGCGACAGTGGCTAGATTTCTGCCAACTGAGGCACAGGGCGTCAGAACCAGCAGTGCACAGCAGCCCTGGGGTCCTGAAGCCCTGGGCCTAGCTAGTCTGCAGGGGTGATCTTGGGGTAACTGTTGGCTTTTCAACTTTAGTTGTCACCAGGAGAGTTGGATGACAGCTATTTCCTCCATTTCCATGGTGAAGGCACTGTGGCTTTGCAAAACTAGATGGGGGCAGGTACTTTGCCCCCCAGGCTTGAGGGTTGAGCCTGGCACACACAATCTATCCAGCTTAGAGGGCGCTTCACCCACTAAGACACCTGCCCCCGCATGCCCTTACTTGCTCTCTGTATTTTGCAGAGATGTCCCAGGAAATCAGCAGACACAGAGCAGGGGAAAGCAGGGTAAGACAGGACAGGGTCTCCGCAGGGGTTGGGCCAGTGGGGCTGAGGAAGGGTTGAGTAGGGCAGCAGCAGCCTTTTCTGCTCCCGCCCATGGCCCAAGGCTGCTTGCCTGCCATGAACTGCTATCTGGGGTGGATAAGCTTGGGAAGAGGTGTAAGGAAGTGGCTATGTCTTCCCTCTGCTCAAGCGCCATGTTCATTATTCTCGGGACCTCTCTTAGGAGCCTCACAGAGTGGAGGTGGGAGTTAGTGAGTGTCCCCCTCTCCAGCCCTTCGTCCTCAGCCTCTGCGCTCTCACTCAGCCCCCACTCCCATTTGGATTGAAGCAGCTCTTTCCTGGTGGGCGTTTCCAGATGGAGAAATTCCAGGGGCCACCTGGGGAAGCCAGATGAAGTGTCTGATAGGCAAGAGCATCCAGAGCACTTCCAGCTAAGGCACAGGACATGCTTCCCCCCCAATTCCAGAAGGAACAGAGCTTTGGGCAGGGAGGTGAGATTCCAGATGACTCACAAACCTGTCCCCTGCAGCCCTGTAACCCTGTCCGCCTCCGCCCACGGCAGCTCCAGCTCTGCCCCTTGAAAGCCACCCACTTCCTTCCACTTGGGGGGAGGGGCACGGAAGCCCTCCAGAAAAGAAGATAGAATTAACTGAGTCAGGGCCTCAACTTTACCATCAGTGTTTATGGTACCTTTTCAGGGAGGCTCTGAGCTAGGACAGGGATGCTACCCAGAGGAAAGTCCCTGGTTGGAGGAAGGGTTGGTATCAGCGAGGGGAGCGGAAGGAAGATGAGGAACATTTGATGTGTGCTGCCTCCAGGGTCCTAGGGAAGTTCTGGAGGAGGCTGGGTGGAGGGAGACCTGGACTGAGAAAACTCCAACCACATTTGCAGATGGAATTCCAGGATACCTTCAGGATAATTCCAGCAGGAAATAGAAAGCCTAATACAGAGGAGGTAAATGGAACTGAGGCAGGGATAAGTCAGATGGCCCTGAGGGGACCAGGGAAGAAGCAGCTAAAACAAAGGGAATCGAGGGAAAAATGAAAAGAGGAAGTCTCCCTCTTGGGGTAAGGGGCTTTGTTTCTCTTGCCTCACTCACCTCTGTTAGAGAATCAAATAGGTTGGAATCCTCCAATTGTTGGGCTTCTCTCCTGGGATCCATTTTCTGTTGCTATAACAAAATACCTGAGTATGGTTGATTTATAAAGTATAGAGAGCTTGTTGAGCTCATGGTTCTGGGGGTTGGGAAGTCCATTGTCAAGGTGCCAGCATCTGGGGAGGCGTTTCTTGCTGCTTTCCCCACATGGCAGAAGGCACTGCACAGTGAGATAGGTCAAGAAGACAGAGCTTGCTCTTATAACAGAACCTCCCCAACCAATCCTTAATGCATGGGATATTTTCTTTCATGAAGGCAGAGCCCTCACAACCCACTCCCTTCAAAAGTCCTATCAATCAAAGACCACAAACATAGGATCTGAGGGACTGTTTCCAACACATGAGCTTTACGAGAAGACATATTCAGGTCAGAGCAGGGCACTACGGGCATTGGGTGGTAGAGCTTTGGGATCCGAGGGGTTTCCTACCCAGCAGTAACTTGGTCTGCATCCCACATGGGCTCTAAATAGTCCAGTGGCAATAGTTTGGGTCGGTGATTCCCAACTGTGGTCAATTTATCCCCTCAGGAGACATTTAGCAAGAGCTGGAAACACTTGATCATCACCACCTGAGGCGCGCTAATGACACTGAGTAGACAGAGGCCAGAGATACTGCTAGACCTGCCTCAGTGCACAATAGTTATTCGGCCCCACATGTCCAGAGTACTGGAGGATGAGAAAGTCTGGGTGAGTGGAAACCCTATTGGTAATAGGGTCAAGAATAAGCCAGTCAACTTTCCATCATGGTGACAAGGTACCAGAGAGACCAACTGAGAAGAAGACTTACTATGGCTCATGGTTTCCGAGGTTTCCATCCATTGTCCCCTGATCCTGTTCCTTTGGGCTCATGGCAGGAGCACATGGCAAAGGAGGCCTGTTCACCTCATGGTGACCTATAGAGAAACAGGAGAGGGCTGGTCCCAATGTCTCCCTTAAGAGCACACATCCAATGACCTAACTTCCTTTCATTAGGCCCTATACCCTAACTGTTCCTTCTCTCTCATTAGTGCCAGTTGGGACCTGGGGGAGACCCTTACCCAAACTATACTAAGAACCTATTGCTGTTTTACATGAGTTCCAGTTACAGAATTTCCTAGGGATTCAACAAATATGAAAGTCAAGAAGAGTTAAGCTGGGTGTGGTGGAGCATGCCTATAATCCCAGCACACAGGAGGCTAAGGCAGGAGGATCGTTGGGAGATGGAACCTGTTTGGGGAGTTTATTTGTTTGTTTATTTGTTTTATAGTACTGGAGATTAAACCCAGGCCTTTTGTACTATGTTATATCCCCAGACATTCTTTCTATCTATCTATCTATCTATCTATCTATCTATCTATCTATCTATCTACTATTTCTTGCAACCTTGCTAAGTGGCCCAGCCTAGGCTCAAATCTGTGATCCTCCTCTCTTAGCCTCCCAGAGTACTAGGATACACCACCACCACCACCACTACCTCATCTGAGATCTGTTTTGTTTGGGAATTTACAAAGAAGTATTTACCCTTTTGGAAAAACATCTCTTTGAAATGGCATAGTGGCTCCAACAGATACCTGAGCCTGGAAAGTTCTCCCACTTCTGCCTATGTCTGCCACAGTTACCGCCTCAGCCATTGCACATGGCTGTCCTGTGAGTCCTCCAATACAGGAGAATCTCTCAAATCAAACACATAAATTTCATTTCTTCCTTCAAGTTAGGACAGTAGGTTGATTTTTTAGAAATACAACTGCAGGTTATATATTGTCTATGAATTTTAGTTGGGGAGGTAAGAAGATACTGCAGGACTCTTTTTTTTTTTTTTTCAGGATCAGGGATTGAACTCAGGGTCTTATACTTGCCAGGCAGGCACTTGTGCCCCTGAGCTATCTCCCCGACCCTACAGGACTCTTGACAGAGGGACAGAGTGTGATTATGTTCATGGGAGGTGAAGGTAAAGAGGAAACAGGAAGACTTCCCTGCGGGCTCTTGCCTTTAAAACCACAGGCAGTGAGGTGACCTCAGCTGATGCCAGGTAGCGGATGCCTGGGTCTGAAGGAAGGTACATGCTTGGACACTGCCAAAGAAGCCCCGAGTTTGAGGGCAACCGGGGAGCCAGGTAGCAAGGTCTGAGGTGTATAGGCAGGGTATAGGAAAGGATGGCAAGATGTAGAGACGGCAGACCTGCTGGCTCCAGCCCTCCCATCAGCAGCCTGGCTGGCCAGTCTTGGAATACTCCCTTCTCTCTCCTTCCAGCCTCCACTTTAAGTGGCCTGAAAGACCACATGGTTCCCCCCCACCACCTCAAAGCCTTCTGACAGACCTGCCCTTGGGGGCTGTGCTGGGAGGCCCACTGTGACTCATGAGGTGACAAAATCCAGTTTGGACCCTCCTGAGTAGCCAGTTCAGCCCGGTCCCCCTGGGCTGCAGGTGCTGTGTCCATAACGAGGGGTGTCAGGGCGGGGTGGGGCTTGCTTCAGATGCTGAGACTGTCTTTCCTCAGACCCTGCGCAGGGCCCCACAGCCCACATCCGGACAGTACTCAGTGGGTCTGTGTTTCTCCAGGATGGTTCACCTCTTTCACCCAGGGAAGCCAGGTCCCCACCCCCCACTGCAGGGGGATCCAGGTAGGAGTGGATGCTGGGCACACTAGAGGGCCCCTTCATCACTCTCTATGTGGTCCTAACTCATGCTTCACATAGTCCTCAAGTCACCTGTCCCTGACCACGGGACAACCTCCAGCTAGGTCTCCTGCCTCAGTGACCCATGAACCAGCATTTGCCTGAATCTGGTATATATCACAAGCACCATTTTATTAGAAGTAAGCATCTAGAATTTCCTCTCGCTTTCTTTTTTTAATTACTAAGGGTTGAATGCCTCCTATTCCCTGAGCTGCATCCCCAGCCTGTTTTTAATTTCTTATTTTGAGACAGGGTCTCACTAAGTCATTAAATTGCCCACGCTGGACTCAAACTTTCCATCTTCCTGACTCAGTCTCCTTGAATGCTGGGATTGCAGACATATATGCCCGTGCCCAGCTGAATTCCCCCACATTATCTTTTTTTCACCCAGGCTTGACAATTCCTGGTGCCTTAGAAGGGCCTGTTTTGGTACCAGCCTTGCAGAGCTGGCTCCCCTCAGTGGCAGCCCATGCCTGCCCATGCCGTTCCCATGCTCACAGCCTCCCTGCCTGCTAGGCTGGTGGGGATCTGAGCCCACGGACATGCACAGCCCCTGCCCACTGGCCGCTGCAAGCCTAACCAGACATCTCAACTTCGCTGTGAGAAAGGCCAGGCTCATCAGATAAGGTTCTACCCACAGCCAGTGTCACCGCAGGAGGCTCGATTGCCTCCCAGGTCCTTCCAGCCCCGCCTCAAGGCAGGTGTGCTGCATGGAATGAATTTCACTACAAGTTCTTTCTGGTTTCACTATGAGTTTTCTGACCCACGTCAGCACCCACAGCCCAGGGCCCTCCCGGGCCCCTCTCAGGCCAGGAGGCAAACCTCCCCATTCAGCTGTAGCAGGAGAGACCTGGGTAGCCCTCAATAAGGACTTTTCTGATTCTGGTGGCCCCAAAGAGTCTGGATCCTGGTCCCAAAGGTCTTGGCCTGTTTTCCCCAGCCTTCTCCCAAATTGGGAGAAGCCTGGATTTTCCAACATCTAATAGGACAGGCTACTGGAGTCCAGCCCAGAAACCTCCTCTCTGTCTGGAGCTCAAGCTGCCCTCTGGTGGCATGGTTTGAAATCAAAAATGTCCCTGATGGAAGTGCCTGGCAAAGGTGGCCTGGCCCTGGAGGGTTTAAAGCTGGGACCACCTGGAGAGAGAGAAAAGCTTAGTGCAGAATTAGAGGCCAAACTCCAACTTCTAGTGCTCCCTGCTGGCGACTCCCAACCCCACAACTCCAAGAGACATCTACACTCGCCCCAGCAATTGGGACCTGCCCAGAGGATGTGACAGAACACAGCAAGATAGGGAGTCCTGACTTCCTCCACAGGTCACCACCTCTTCTATTTACCTCTATGAGCCTCTGAGGCCAGGACTCTTAGGCCCTGGGGAGCAAGGGACCAAGTTCAGGTGAACTCCCCCTCACATCACCTCAGGCAAGAGACCCCATGAGCTGCCTCACAGAGAAGACCTGGGACTCCAGAAGTTAGCAATTTATATTCAAATCTTTTGGGATGCTGGAGACTGAAAGCAGGCCCTTTCCACAGAGCTACATCCCCAGCTCAATTTTTTTTTTTTTTTTTTTTTTTTTTGAGATAGTTTTTCACTGAACTAGTACTTGAGATCTTCCTGCCTTGGCCTCCCAGAGTCCTGGAATTACAGGTATGCACCATTGCGTCTACCTATATTCAGTTTGTAAGTCAGTAGCTGTGCTGGGACAAGAACCTGAACTTCCTGGTTGACGGCTCAGATACATGGGATTTTCTCTGAAGACCACATCCCATGCAGGGAGTAAGACCAGATCTCTGCCTATGAGCAGCCCAGCAGGGACAGGAGCACCGAGGTGGGCACAGAGGGGGCATGCTGCTCACTTTGGAGCCCAGAATGCTTCCTGGAGTAGGTGATTCCCTGTCTGACTCACCAGGGACCAATGAGCTTAAAAGACCGAGGAGACACTGACCAAGGAAGCAAGATGAACAAGATGAAGTAACCAAGAGCCCTGCCTGTATGGAGCCATAGTGGGGGACAGTAGCTTTCAAGGAAGTGAGAACACTTGCCAGTTTGCTGCAACACCCTGCTCTATACCTAATAACGCCTCTTTTGATTTTCAAAAACATTCCCACTGGGACCATAAGTTAATTGGTCTCACTGCCAAAACATCACAGTGGTGGGGACTGGTCCTCATTCATTGCTGCATTGGGTGGGGCCAGCTTGGATGGGGAAGGGGGTTCATTTTGCACTTCAAGTAGCCCTGGGATGGGGAGAAGATTGCTATCAGCCACAAGGAAATGGCAGGGGAGCATGGGATGGAGGAGTCTCCCAGGTGGGGGTCATCAGGGCCCTGAACCTGGAGAGGAGGGTTCAAATCCCAGAGGTGAACTGATACCTTGTGGCATTTAACAGCCAAAAAAAAGCATCCAAACACCACCTCTGGTCATTCTAGAAGAACTGCTGGAGATGGAGTTGGGCTACCCTTAGATCTGGGCAAGGTGGTCCCTGCTGTGAACTCCATACCAGCAGTCACCAACAGCAGGGACAAAGACTACTTTTGAATTTCAGCTTCATAAGAGAGTTTTAAAAGTCAGTAATGAATGGAAGAAATGCAACAATGGGAGGACAGGTGTGAGAAAAAGTGATATCACGCCAAAAGTGCTGGTGGGCGAGTGGTAATTATATGTGTTTGGTTGGGGAGAGATGGAGACAGAATATGATGGGGTTTTTTTGTTTGTTTGCAGTACCAGTGATTGAACTCAAGACCTTGCGCTTGCCAAGCAAGCACTTATTCTACTGAGCTATGTCCCCAGCCCCCAGAATATGATTATGTGAGTGGAAAGAGGGAGGGAGGGAGGGAGAGAAAGAGAGAGTAGACAGTTGTCAAAAGCAGTGGCCCTAGACCACCAAGACAAGGAGGACCCAGGCAGCTGGGGTAAGGGAGCACCACAACTATATTCCTCCATTTCTTGTTTCATAGTGAGCTTTGGGGAAGAGGTTAAATTGACCCAAAAATTCCATATTAGAAGAGTGAGGATTGAGTACATGCCCAGGGTTGGTCCTTTCTTGGTAGGGGTACATTCAGTGTCCCATTTTCCAGCCTCTTCTGCCCAGAGGGTAGTGGTATCAAGCCTGGCCTGGGGACACCACATTCCCAAGAGTGGCTGCAGGGCCAAGGAGCGAACAGGACCCGGTTTTGGGCAGAAGCACGTGTGGTGCCCCTGTGTGGAGCCCCATTAATGCACCTGCCCCAGGCTAGACGTGGGCAGGGAGAACAGAAGGAAGAGAAAGGTAATTCAGAATAAAGAGCAGAGAGGGTGAGGAGAAAGAAACAGGATGTGGTTTGTCCCTGCAGAACTCATGTTGAAAATGGCTTACCACGGTGGCCTCCTGGAGGTAACATGGCCCTTAGGAAGGATGAAAGCCATTCTCACAAGACTGAGTTCATCCTCACAGGAGTGAGTTCTTGCTCTCACAAGGCTGGGTTGGTTACCATGAGAAGGATTTTTTTTTTTTTTTAATATAAAGTGAGGCCCCTCTGGCGCTCTCTCCCCTGTTTTCTATCTTGTGCATGTGTCTAACTGTCCTTCCCCTTCCCATAATGACTCAAAGCACCACAGACCCTTGCCAGCATCATGCTGTTGGGGCTCCAGAGCCATAGCCTACATAGACCTTTCATCTTTAGAAATCATCTAGTCTCCAGTATTCTATTATGACAATAGTAAGTGGACTAACGCAGGACACAATCTCCGAAAATTAAGGGTAAGGAAGGGAAAGAGTATGCTGGTAAGTTGAGAGAAGCAAGATAGCTGTGAGTTTCTGAGCTGGCCATCACTGGAGACCAAAGGCATCCAGACCACTGGATCTTATGGGACCCCTCCCAAGAGGTTTTGTAAGGAATGTGACTCTACAGTCCCTTTGCCATGAGGAAAGGGAAGTGTATGTCCACTGGCTCCTATCCGCTATTGTCAAAGGATAGGCTCAAGTGTGTCAACACTCCTGCAAGTCTGCCTGCAGGTTTCTGTGCACCATATTGGTCTCTTACCATCTTAACCTTCAGGGAAAGTAGAAAAGCCCAAATGGATGATGACGATGGGAGGTGCTGGTGAAATTAATATAGAAGAAAAGATGGTGAGGCCTAAAATGGGTAAACTAGAAATATCTACTCTACAGTGGAGATGTGGGCCAGGGGGATTTAGGGAAGACTGCTGTATGGTTTTCCAAGTTGGTCGTGCCAAACCTGTCCAACATCATGCAAGAATGCCAGGCAGCTCCACACTCTCGCCAATGGCAAGAGTCCACCAGTGACAGTGCCATGATGGTCTCTCTCTCTGGCTTTAATTTGCCTTTCCCTGATGATTAAGGAGGCTGAGGACCTCTTCAGGAATTTATCAAACTACTGGAGATCCTCTTTGGGGAAGCAAATCATTTAAAATTTTTTGTTGTTGATCTGACACATACATTTTCAGACACAAGTCCTATTTTTTATGCATGTAGGTGCCAGGCCTTGATCAGACATGTGCATTGGAGTCATTTCTCTACCATAGCTTTTTAGTCACAGGTGTTTCTAATTTTAATGTAGTCCCAATTGTCACCTCTTTCACTGATGGTGCTTCCCCTGTTCTGTTTAAGAAAATTAATCTTACATCCTCTCCATAGTCTAGCAACTGTGCTATCTCGCTTTTCACATGTCAGTTCCCCTGGAGTTGTGCTATAGTTTGGAACAGGAGTACCCCACACACACATACTCCATGCCCCAGGCCCATATGTCAAAGGCCCAGCTGGTGCTATTAAGCACCAGTAGAACTTTTAAGAGGTAGAGCCTAGTGTGAAGTCTTAAATCATTGGAGACCCTCAAAAAAGATAATAGGAATCCAGCAGCATTCGGTGCCTCCTGGCCACCACAAGGCAGGCAGCTTTGCTCCACCATGCACTCCTCATCTTAATGCACAGCCTAACAGAAGGCCAGAAGACAATGGGGTCAGCCAGTCATGACCCAGAACTTTCAAAACTAGGAACTAAAATGAACATTTTCTCCTTTTAAGTCAATTATCTGAAGTATTTGTTATAGTAATGGAAAGTTAATACAGATTGATTTGAGGGTATGGTGTGAGGTAGATGTGACACCAAACCTGCCCCAATATGAATCTCTAATACACCATCATTTATTGAAAAATCTGTCCTTTTTTTCCACTGCTCTGAAATGTCAACTGCATCACAATAAACCCAGGACAAGTTTGTTTTCGCATTTCTGGTTTTGTTTCACTAGTGGATTTATTGTTACACCAGTAATGCTGTTTTCCTTACTACACTATACATCTTCCAATCTCTTCATATATCAGCTGTTAAATTTCACACCTGAACTCTTCCCACCTCAAGATCCAAGTGAACAAAATTCTCCAGTATTTTGTGATTGTGCCATCTATTAAATTGTGTAACTTAACTTGAAGAAACACTTAAAATTCCAATCCATGAACATGGTATGTCCCTCCATTGGCTTATACTTTCTTATACCATTCTTTCAGTAATGTGCTGTAATTTCCTGAGTAGAAATTGTATGCATTACTCACTGGGTTTATTGTTAGGTATTTGATTTTTATGCTATTACGAATTTTATTTTCTAACTGTTTCTGGTATGTAGAACTGTAATGCATCATTTTAGACAGAAACTTTTATCAGATAAAGGAAACCCTCTTCTGTTTTACTTCGCTGAGAGTTTTTATTTAAATTCCGTCTGACTGTTTTGTATCTACCAAGAAGGTACCTCCCATAGTTTGCCTTTTTACTCAGTGTGAGGCATCACGGTGATTTTTGGATGGTAAACCAGTCTTGCTAACCTTTTATTCCCATTGGAGAGATTCTATTTCAATTCCAATAAAATAACCTCCTTCCTGAGCTAGGATTCTGGAGGATCCCATGCAAACTCTATCCCGGGCAGAGCCACTGCCCTTTCCACAAGCACAAACTCCACACTTCAGACTCATCCTTGAAGACCGCAGGCTTCCGGCTTGCGAGGCTCACTCCAGTCCCAACACCACAGCAGCCCCTGAGCTGACTGCCTCTGGCTAGGCCTCACCCAGCACACCAAAGCGTTGCTCGGACAACTGCGTGGTGCGAGGAAAACCAGAAAAGGCTGAGGCCCCCAGGTCCCCACCATCCGCAATGATCATCCAGCTCAGGGTTAGGGCAGCTTCCCCACCAGACCCTGCGCAAGGCTCCTTTAAGAGAGTCGGCAGCTGAATGCGTCTCTGGGACGGGAAGCACAAGTCGCCAAGAATGTCGGGCTCAGACGACAGGACCGGCGCACGGAGGAGGAAACTTCTCCGGCTGGCCTCCTCTTCCGCGTTCCCCCTGCACGTCCACCCTGGATCTTCCCAACTCCACTCCTGCGCTCAGGTCCCCCAGACCTCGAGGTTCTCTCTCCCGGCGAAGCGTCCGGTGCCCGCCTCCCGCCAAGCGCCTATTGCTCGCTCCGCCCCGGCCCAGGATCCCACTCCTGCCCCTCGCCCTAGCCGCGATCGCCGCGCGGATGTCGCACCGGCTGGGCCCCAGCAAACCCTGAGGCCGCGTTGGGGAGGGGAGGGGACCGGCCTCATCCACATGCAGGGGACGGCGCGTCGCCGCGGCCGCCAGGAAGAGACAAAGACTGTTCCGCCACGGCCGCACCGTGCCAGCCTCACCCCGCCTGCCGCCCCGGTGGCCCCAATGCGGCCCCCCTCGTCTATCCCGTGGGTCTGGCCACACAATCCAGGCGGCTTCTGGGAGGCGGTGGCCTCCTCCCGATCTACACAGAGCTCTTATCGGGGTCCCCCGGGCACTTCCAGTACCCTGGCCACCTCGAGCTGGGCTGGTGCTGTAATCCTGTGCCAAAATCGTAGTCTGCTGCTGGCTCTGACCTGGGCCACGGAGTCTGCGGAAGAGACCCGAAGCCAGACACAGGCTAGAGCCCGGGGTCAGGAGCGGGGGGCGGGGCGTCCTGCCCAAAAGTCCCTCCTGGCCTTTGGCTCCTCCTAGGTAAGGATCACTGGCAGCAGATCCTCACCCTCACTCTGTTCCCCACTACCGCGCGCGCGCACATCAGGATTTTGTTCACAGGTCCATAAGTCTCCAGATCTACATCTCACCCCCTCTATGGGGTGCACAGTCCTGCATACAGCTGTATCTCACAAGGAGCCATCTCCCCTGGAGGAGAAGGCATCAGAAAGTTTGTGGCAGTGGAGCCTGGTGATCCATGCCTCTAGGCCCATCACTATAACAGACTGAGGCAGAAGGATCGAAACCTTTAGTTCATCCTGTGTGACTGAATGAGAGCCTATCTCAAATTTTGAAGGGAAAAAAACAAAGGACTCAGGCATGTAGCTCAGTATCAAGAGTTTAAAGTATGCCTGCGTCCTTGGCCAGAGTTTAAATGTTTCTGGAAGTGTGGGCTACAGTGTGGGTACCCAGTACCTAGACAACTGTTACTATTACAGCCTTCCTCAGCCTCCTTAAGGAAAGGAACCGTGTCCTCTTTCAGCTCTATGCTCCCCTGCCCGACTGGATGTAAAGAAGACAACTCAGACAGCAGCGGGAGGGCCCTTCCTTCGCTCAACTGGAAAGTTTTTCCTAAGTCCGATCCCTCGGAGTCTGCTCTTCCCTTTCCAGGCCAGAACAGGGGATAGGGTCTTCTCCTTTAAGGGACGTGGGGGAGGGGGTGCCGGCCGAGCCTCCTTCCGCCCCTCCCTAGCCAGCACCCCCCGGGCCGGGGGTCCAGGCCTGGCGCCAGCGCATGCGCCCCGTCTGTGGGCGCTGTCCCGGCTGCGAGCGCCTGGAACGCACAGATAGACTGACGGATGAACGGACTGGCGGTGGGCCTGACAAACGGGGCAGCACAGGGAGCAGGGTATCGGCAGGACCGCGACATGAAAGGCCACATCCAGCAGCCTAGCGGGCGCGGGAACCCCGGCCCTGCTTCCTCGCCTTCCCCCGGCCCGGGCCCGGGTCCCGGCGTCTCGGAGCGGGTGGCACTTAAGAAGGAGATCGGGCTGCTGAGCGCCTGCACCATCATCATTGGTGAGCAAGGCCCGGGGCAGAGGGGCGTCGGCGTGGCAGGACCAAAGACTGAGGGCAAGGGGCGCCCCCTCTTCAGCGCTTCTGCGGGCGCGCAAGGGTTGGACTGCGGGGGGCCGCGATTACCTGCGCCCTGCGTGCGTCCTGGACCGCGCAGTGACCCGCATGCTGACCGGAACGCTGGACAGGCACTGGCTGCACAGCCTCTAGCTCCCCTAATCCCAGCCACCCTAAACATTTCCCCTTTGAGGAGAGCTGGCTCCCTCCACCTCTGAATCTTCCTTCTTTACTTTTCTGTGAGACTTTGGCAAAATGTTCCCTCTAAGAAATGGAAATAATTACTGTAGTTCTGACAGAAGGACAGGAACCTAGCAAGTGCTGGGCTATGGGTGGGCCTGAGTTCCTACGATGTGCTAGCTTAGGAGTCATGTGCACCTGCGAGGATCTGTTCTTGGAAAGCGGGAGAGACAGTGAGTAGCCTGGCAGGTTGTGCCTGTACAGATGGGAAGTGGGTTAAGAGCCTGTGATCGTCCCTAGACATGGTAGCAGGTCCAGGAGAGGGAGAAGAATAACCAGTAACTTGGTGGCTGTGGTGAGCAGGCCAAGCCTGCAGGAGGACTGCCTGCCCCTAGCTGTGATATCAGTGGGCTGAGCTCTCAGATCCCAACTTTCCCCTAGAGATGGGTCTGTGTGCCCAACCTCTACCTAAGGGCTTCTGGGCAGGGAGAGAATTCAGAACAGATTTTTCTCCTCCTGTCCCAAGTCAGGAATAGTGACTCCTGGGTAGCTGGACTAACCCATACCAAGTTACTCTGAACCTACTGAAACTGACATTTTCTGTCCCTTATGTCCAGAAGTTGGGGGGGGGGGGGTGTGAACAACTGGAGCCCCAGCTGTTCTTCCCCAGCTAGCAGGAGCTGCTTGTGCACATACTGTCACCTTCCCACTCTCAGCCCTGGACATGGAGAACACTGGGTGCTCCACAGAGCAGGGTCTCCACCTTCTCCTCCTCTGTCCCATATTAGAAGCTCCTGAGCCAGAGCTATTGTCTGGCTCTCGGAGATGCTATACCTTCACACTGCGAGTGGCCCAGGATGTGTGGCTGCATTGTCTCCCCATTCTTCCCAGCACGGTATCTCTTAGAAGCTGATCTTGGCCTTGGAGCTTCCAGGTCTGGGTGCCTTACCTGGCTATTGCTGGAAGAAAGGCTGGTTTGGAGCTCCTGTACCCCAGGAAGGAAAAGCTCACACATTGGTGGCCAGGAGGTCAAGCAACAGACTGGGTCTGGAGCTGGCTGCATGTCAGTCAGGGGTAGGGAGACACAGCTCCCCCTGGGCTGCCTCAGTGGAGCCCAGCATCCCTGAACTGTGTCCTACCTTGCACACTCCTCACATCCCATTCACCTCAGGTCAGGCAGAGGCTGCCAGGGTTGCAGCCCTCCAGAAGAAGGCCCTGGTGGCAGTGGAAAGGGATGAGCGAGCTCCGCCATCATGCTCCTTTTCTAGGATAGGCCCTGAAAGAGTTTTCTCCTGCAGCTCAAATGTGTTCCGTCAGCTCCTTCACCCTTCAGCCCATTGTTGCTTCACCACTTCCCCCTTGGCCTCCAGACCTTGGGTGAGCTAGGCTGAAAGGCAATTCAGCCAACTGCAGATGGTGGATTTGGAAACAACCTAGATGACCTGACACCCAGTTCATGACCCTTAGTGCTAGTCCTAGGAGCCCAGTTCGGGGAAGTTTGAAGGTTACAGCTCAGTGGGGAGGCAGAACTGCGTGTTGGACCAAGGGCCACTCATCCTCATGTAGAATGTGACTGAAGCTGAGGGCCAGATGGTCACTGCCCTCCCCACCTAATCCCCTCAGGGATTCTCCCTTTTCATCCACTGCTCTGGTGAACCACCATGCCCATCCTACCCAACCTTAGCTCCTGGGTGAGCCCACTTTCATCCCATCCTGGGAAACATGATCAAAAGCAAAGTCTGAAAAGTGTCATATTTTAGTATTACAGATCTTCAGAACTTTATATCCAGCCCCATAATCTATCCTTGTTTGGTACCAGAATTTCTAAATAGCCCCAAAAGAGCCTATCATTTGTCACTCAGTATAATATCTGTCCCTCCCAGGCTGAGGAGCGAAACTTTCAGGAATGGAGAGACAGGGAAAGCCTGACTATAGGCAGAAGCAAGAGTCCACCTCAGCTGTGTTTAGGGCAGTGCTTGCTGGAGTGCAAAGCTACAGCAGAAGAGGCCAAGCTGAAGGGAGGAGAACTGGCTGGGGTAGGGATGCGCAGGACAGTGCCGCTGGCCCTAATGTTTGCTCAGAAAAACACTTCTTACTGCTTATGAAAACATGTTCTTTTTTCCTTTGATTCTCATGTTTCTTCTAGAAGATGATCATTTTTATGCACATTACGCAGATATACAACCTGAGGTTAGAAGTGAAATGAAACTGCTGCAAGTGGTAGGCTTGGAATTTAGAACCCAGTATGGAGTCAGCTCTCTATATAGTGCCTTCCATAGTGCTCTTGTGCTGGGCAAAACTGGGGCCAGACTCAGGACCTATAATGGGAGAAGTTTAGGGATTGAGTTAGAAACTCAGCCAACCAGTGTAGACAGGGCTCCCTCCTCCGCTGTGAAGATACAAACAGATGGACAAGGAAGTCAGCCTTCCCTAGTGGCTGGACACACAGCCTCTCTCATCCTGCCTTCTGGATCTCAGCCAACTCCTTTATACAGTCTGCAACCAAAAAAGGGACATGCCTATGTCTGCAGAGTGGGGTCACCCTGGGCCCACTGACCAGGCTCTTCCTTCACCTTTCAATGTAACTCAAGTCTCTAGTTTTACAAATGTCCCAGAGACTCAGGTGTCTCCTTTATAAACCCCTCTTTCCAAGTGCAACCACTGCTCATGCAGCTTCAGCCAGGTCCCTGTCTGTGGCCTCTGTGGCTGGGCATCTTAGAGAGGATGGACCTCTGGAGAACTCTAGCCTCAGGACCCCAAGGAGACATCTACACCAGAGGTTGTCCCATTTGTAGATAAGGAAATTGAAGACTCTAAGCTGCAACTTACTTAGAGTCACATGTACTTGGGGTGCTTAGGACACGCTTGGAGGCCAGGGCAGCTTGAATTACCATGATAGATGGCATATTCACCTATTTGACAGTGCTAAGCACTGGTGTAGGTGCAGGTCTAGATCTAAGTCCTTGTCTCCAATAGGGGACAAAGTAGACAACTCCCTCTCCCCCTAAAGCTGAGTCCCAGCACAGGAGCTAAATAGCAAGCAGGATAAATGAGCCAAGTATACAATCAACAGGTCAGGATAAGGGCTGAGATCAGAAAATAGGGCTACAGGGAGAACAAAGAGTGCTGAGAACAGAATCCATGGGTCAGAGATACATTGGGGAAGGGATGAAGTTTGGCTTTTGTAGAATTTTGCAAGGGGACTGCAGGTGGGAGCTCATGCAGCGCTTTGACCAAAGGAGGGACCGGACAGGGCTGACTGTGCTTACTATGGAGAGGGTGTGTGGGCAAGCTGAGGAGGGTCAGGTAGGAAGCCACCTGGACATGAGGCAGTGATGGCTTGGGCCAGGGAAGCACCAGGAGGTCCCCACAGTGGTTCAGTTCTAGACATGTTTGGAATGTGGTCACACGCCAGAGGGTTGTGACAAATTGGATATGGACTACGGGAGAACAAGAGGGGTCCAGGGTGACACCGTCATGGCCTCAGCAGTTGGCAGGATGGTTTGACGTGGACTGATCTGAGGAGACTGGCAGAGCAGCAATCAACCGGGGAGGAGCAGTAACAAGAGGAGGAGCATTCAATTTCATTTGAATGCTTTTAGGTGTGCAGTATCTATTAGGTGATCAGTTATGAGTTAGGTGAGATGTCTATACTAGGTATATAAATTTAGGAGTTACTAGCAAAATCCCCTAAAAGAACTACCAGAGAAAAAGGGAAAGATGCCTCAGGATAGAACCCCAGACACTTAACATTTAGAAGTTAGGGAAGAAAAGGCAGCAGTAAAGAATTTCAAGGAACCATGAGCAAGGTAAAAGGAAGGCCAGGAGACTGAGGGAAGAGGGACTGATCAACCTGTCACATGCCACATGAGCCACAGATGGTGCAAACTAGAGCTTGACTAGTGGTCTCAGTACATGTTGCTCATGGCAACCATAATAAAACCATGGGATGAATATGGTGCAGGTCACGCTTGCTGGGCTAGGTGGAAGAGGTACAAGTGAGTCAGGCAGAGAATGCACCCCACTTCTACTACTTAGCTCCTCTCTCCAAAGGTAAGCTAGTGAAGCAAGAGGTGTACACCAACTAGTTAGCAATTCCAGGCATGTCTTGAGTGTCCCTACTTACCTCCTGGGGGTTCTGCCAAGACCTTTGTGGGCACATCAGTCTTCCCTGGGAGGTATGCAGGCTTACTGAGGAGACCTGAGGACATTTCCATGCTTGAGGAAGGCCCCATCCATGTTGTGGTAGAGTTCTAGTTGCTCATCCCAAGACGTTGAGTTTCTAAGAAAATCAAATCTACAAAGATGGACGGCCTAGAGGCCATCCAAGGTGGAAATATTAATGAGGTCTATAAGCACCTCCCATGGCCCCTGATGGACCAGACAGGGTCAAAGCACACCAGCACCAACTAAAGGAATCCCTTCCTGATCATCCTCCAAGGGCCACTGGGGGAGATTCCAAGGTGGTCAAGGATAGCTTCCTAAAGGGGGTGCTTTGGGGAGGCCAGGAGAAGCCCACCACAACGGGGACAAGATACCCTGAGCAGAATGTCACAGACAGCACAGTGTAGCAGCAGGGTGCATCCTGCCTACCAAAGCCTACCAAAGCCAGGCTCAGACCAGCTCTCTGCTGCCCCCTAGCCAAATAATCTCACCTGGTAAATGGGGAAACTGAGGCCCAGGAGGGCAGCATTGGCCTGAGGTCACAGAGCCAACTCCCAAGTGTGTTTCTAGGGGTGGAGGGGGTGCCAGTGTCCCAACTTACCTGAACCTCCCTGACTCTCCCCAAATGAGACAGGCACAACCCCTGCACACATCACTGGCAGGTGGCTCATTCTACCGGCTCAATCAATCTGCGTGGTCCACCTCTGTGACCTCCATAGTCTGCTGCTGCCACCCAAAAATAGGTCAGCATGCCCTGCAGCAGGCACAGGGAACAATGGCCCTTTCTTCATTCCTCCGAGGAGCCGGGGTAAGCCCCATCAGGCCAAACATCT
>PVKN010000247.1:0-82663 GCA_004027915.1 Capromys pilorides | reverse complement strand
TCTGTAAGTGAAAGGAGCTGAACCACGTCAGTCAGAAAAGCAAGGCTGCTTCATGTCGTCGATATCAGAGGCAGGGGCTGGCAGTGGTGCGGCCTCGCTCGACGTCAACGGCGCTGACGACACAGATAAAACAATAAAACTACCTGGGAAGGCGAGTGGCCCATTCCACCCAGAAGGCGCTGGCTGGCCTCGGCCTACCAAGGACTCCGGAGACACTGTCCATCCAGAGGCTCGGTGACCTGGCCTGGGCTGTCATTTTGCTGGAGGAAATAGCTGCCATGGTGGCCCGTTTCAGCTGCCTCCACGAGGCTGTGTGTGGCAGGTGGGCCAGAAGCCCAGCTCGGCACCTGAACAGTGCTGTTGGGAGCCGTGGAAGCTGGAAAATGGGTCAGTGTGTGAAAGCGGCCTAGGCCGCAGTGCCTAAAGAAAGCAGGCCACCTCAGTCCTGAGGTGAGCATCCTGACTGTGAATGTTGGCTGCTAGTCACTAGGCAACCTTGTGTCACGTGTTACTCACTTTGCAGAGGCGTACATGAGCGTCCACATTGTTGCTCAGGGGGTCGTCTAGCCAACCAGGCACAGGAGGTACCACCTAACCCAGCTCTTTTTTTTTGTACTTTAGGGAAGGGTCTACAGGGTTTTTTAGGCTCTCACTACTAGATTAGACTCCTACTGATCTGCCTGTTTACAGCCTCACAAGAGCTGGGATTACAGGCATGTGCCGCATGCCCAGTCTCAATTGCTGTCTCAGTGCGCCCCTGGAGGGGGAGGTGCGGGGGGGGGCGGTGGGCACACCAGTAAGGCAGGCCTGGGAACCCCCCTGGCCCCTGCACATTTGGCCGGCCCTTGACCCAGCTCTTCTCTCTCTCTCTCTCTCTCTCTCTCTCTCTCTCTCTGGTGGTACCAGGGATTGAACTCAGGACCTTACCCTTACCAGGCCGTGTTTATTCTACTGAGTTATCTCCCCCGCCCCTGTCTTTCTCTCATTCCTGCTGCCATTTCTCCCCAGGGCCAATGTCTCACAGGCTCACACTGACACCCACTGGTCCTTACACGGTGTCAGTGGGGACGCCGCAGAACACGAGTTCTAGCCCAGATCTCTATGGACTCTAGTAAATGTCAGTGCTGCCACAGGCAAGCTGGTGACTAGCGAAGCAGGACTCAGTGCCTGCATTTTCATTTATAACCAGGAACCGTGGCCACCTGCTTTATTGTGCAAAGCATTGCCGTCCTGGGGAAGACTGTCCTGAGCTCCACCCAGGCCATGTGGCCCTGTGTCCTGGTGTCCTTCGTTGTCCTGTGGAACTCAGGCGTGGGGTTCTGTGACACACGGGCCAGTGACACCCTCAGCGTGAGCTCGTTGCCCCAGCTCTCCTCTACCTCTGCGCGTGCCTGGCAGAGAACAAACACACAGCCATTCCTGGGTCTTGGGGTAGAATGCCCAGGCCGGGGCTGTGCCAGCCGGTTGGGCACATGCTGAGCTGCAATCCCTTCTCTTCAGGGCGTGGGGCTCCCCTGTCCTGGGACAGGCTGAGCCCCCACCTGTCCGGCGAGGTGTAGCAGTCAGGGTCAGGAGCACGTGCTGCTGTGCCAAGCAGCTCACATGTCACAGGGACGCTGGCAGGGGTCTCACCCTCATCACCTGCATGGGGATAGGGCCCCCGTTCTTCAAAGTCATTCAGGGTCTGGGCAGATGGTCACACTACCTTTTCATTTTGTTTGTTTATTATTTTATTTTATTTTTTGAGACAGGGCTCACTATGCAGTCCAGGCTGGCCTCAGATCCACAATCAGCCTCCCGCCCCAGCCTCCCACGCCTCAGCCTCCCACGTGCTTGATGACAGGTGTTTGTCTCCACACGAGGACTAATTTTGACTTTATTAGCGCACATGTGCCGTGTACAGTGATCACTTTTGGCCTGCGCATAACGCACATTCATTTTCCTCATGGTTTTGGGTCTCAGTTCCTTCCTGCCCCTCCCGTGAGCTCTTGGTTCCTTTTGCACCTCAAGATTTCCCTCCTACTTCCCTTTATCTGCTATCCTGCTCTTGGTTTGCGCTTTGGGCTTCTCGCCTAAGCGAGGCCACTGGATGTCGGGTTGCGTGCCCGCTTTGGTTCTCCCAAGGCTGTGCTCTCGAGGCTCATCCGGGCTCCTGCCTGGGGCTCCGGCTCATCTTCCTCTGTGGCCCCCTTTCCTTTACACATTCATCTGTAGATGGCACCGAGGGCACTTTCATAATTTAGCTCTTCTGAGGTTGCTCCACTTTAAGGGGGGCTCTTGAAGACCTCGAAGTAAGAAAGAAGATTCCAGCAAACCACAAGGAGGCTCCTCTGCTTCTGAGGACGCGCCGGCCCTCCCACCACACACTCCCGGCCCGAGGGGTCTCAGCACAGCTGGGAGTTTCCAAAGAACAGGAAGCGCAAGAGCACAGAGGGGAGACCCAGGGCAGGGCGAGGCCGGCTGCCCCCTGGCCACTCAGGGTTGGCAGCTGCCTAGGAGTGGCCGTGAGGAAGGATGGCCGGGCCGGTTTCCAGTGGAGGGGAAGCGGGGGCGTGGGTGGCATTTTCAGCAGGGACCAGCTGTGCGCAGCTCCTGTTTGGAGGTTGGCCTCGCTTGCAAAGTTACAGCGCTAGGGGAGCGAATGGCCGCGGCCAGCAGGGCCAGGAAGGAGGAGGCTGAGGGGTCAGCGGCGCGGTAGGCATCAGACGTCAGGGTGCAGGGGACTGAGCCTTGCTGAGCCCAGTCCTCAAGCCCTTTGTCTTAGTGACACTTCTATCATTGCTGACACAAATACCCGACACCCAAAATGAAGGAAGGAAAGGTTTATTTAGCTCACAGTTGCTGGAGGTTTCAGTCCATATTCGGCTGAGTGGAGCAGGGCAGAGAGCATCCAGTTCATGGCGGCAGAACAGCAACAATCGCGACAGAGGCAACAGACCATCCAGGGCACAGAGAGCAACAACAACCAACGTCTTTCTCTCTCTCTCTCTTTATATTACATTCAGGCTCTCTGCCTCAGCCTATCCACCTTAGGCCACACCAATAATCCCAGCCGTACTCAGACCAATAACCCCATCAGTACTAAAACACATAATCCCAGTGGATCAAGAGTCAAGTAATCCCAGCAGTACTCAGGCCCATAGTCCCATCAGTACTAAAACACATAATCCCAGTGGATCATGATTCAAGTCTCAAACTCTAGAAGTCCCTGCCCCATGATTGCATGAGGCTTTGTGGGGACAACTAGACATAAACCCTAACACCCTTTTTAATTTTTTATTTTGAGGCAGAGCCTTGCTAAGTTTTCACAACTGGCTTGACCTTGTGATTCTCCTGCCTCAGCCTCGCAGGGTGCTGATTTTGCGGTGAGCTACCATGCCTGGCTGGGAAGCCCCCTGAACACAGCATGCAGAGCTGTGAGCTCAGAGATCTGAGCAGAGGGGAAACGGCCCTCGGGGAGGCACTGCGGGGCTTCCTAGGGCCTGGCAGGCAGAGGAGCCCGGCAGGGGAGGCAGGCCAGCCCAGTGTCCGGAGAGGTGAGGCTTCGTGAGCGGCTGAGCCCACGGACTGTGGAGGTGCCGCAGTGAAGGAGGCTACACGGCAAGAGAAGCTTTTTGCTCCCAGGAAATGGACCAGTGTCCACGGTACAGCTGGAAGAGCACCCAACTGTCATGTGGCTGTCCCGGCACTGCTGCACAGGGGTGCTGAGCTGAGTCATCCTGGCACTGTGTGCACAGCACTGCTGAGCTGTGGGAGCACCGACCCTTGCAACCTCCAAGCTGCAGTCTTTGCAGCCTTGAGCCCATGGCCATGTGCTCCCAGAAGAAGACTACACAGCAGTGAAAAAGTACAAATCAGTTCCATTTGTAGTAACACGAGTCTCAAAAATATAATGCTGAACAAAAAAATGGGAAACAATTATACCTGTGAATCTACTTATAGAAAATTCCCAAAAGCGGCATAACCACAGCGTTGGAAGTCCAGGTGGGCTTATCCTGGGTGGGGGTGTCTTAGTCATTTAGGACTGCTAGAACAGTGTTGTTTCCTGGGTGGTATGGATAACACGGGTGCTTCTCACAGCACTGGAGGCAACGGCGCTTTCTGATTGCAAAGTAGGGGTGAGGGGGGCAGGGGTGCTCTCCTTCCTGACCTGGCGGCCATGCTGGGCTGAGCAGTTCACTTTCCCATGCATCTGTCTTCTCCGGCAGCCCTGGAGGCGGGAAGTCCAGGGTCAGGGTGCGGTCACCTTCGGTGTTGCTGGGGGCTGACAGGACTCCAGTAGGGACCTAGCAGGATTTCTGCTCTGACACCAGCCAGGCTTCATCTAGCTCTGAGGCCCCGCCCTCGGGTGCACCACACCAGGACCGGCAGGGACAATGCTGGTGCCGTTGCACGTTCCAGTATTGCTGCACTCAGGGGGAAATTGAGGCACAGGGTGGCATAGGCAGCAAAGCCATGAGAAGGAACAGGTCTCCCAGCTCCCATCACGACTGAGCCATAGAGGCAGGACGCTCACCAGGGATGGGAGCACTGCCCCAAGTGGTGAGGACAGGAGGTCAGTGTGCCCGGGTCTGGTCCCCAGGAGCCTGGATGTCGCAGGTAGGAGGCTGAAAAGCTGCTGCAGCTTCAGAAGGGGCAGGAAGGCGAGGCAGGGGAGTGGCCGAGTCCCCTGGTCCCGGGACTGTGTGACCCACAGGGGGATTGCTGTGGGTGCAGGGTGTGGCCTGTCTTCTGTCTGTCCCTCTGCTCCCGTGCAGGGACTGTGCCTATCTGTAGTAGGCGCTTAGTAAACGCATTTTGTACATGAGTGACAGGCAGGTGTGGGGGTGTGCACTTCTCATCCCTGTGTTCTGAGGCTGAGGCAGGAGGATCCCACGTTCAAGCCCTGCCTGGCCAATTTAGCAAGATCGTCTCAAAATTAAAAAAAAAGAAAAAAAGAAAAAAATAGGTTGGAGCGGTAGCTCAGAGCAAGGCCCTGGGTTCAAGGTTTAGTCCCCAGCAAAGGTGTCTTGAAGGGGCGGGGACTCTCCCTAATGCAGCCCGGAGGAAGCCAGACCCCTTGCTAAGCAAAATTCCTATCCGCAGGTCCATCTGCGAGCGGAGTCTGTGCTGGCCGGGCCTCCTCGCTGGCCTCAGATCCGCCAGTGCGCGGTGCTGGGTTAGGCTGTGGGTGGAGGAGCTGGGAAGGGCTATGGCGAGGGGATGGGCTTGTCATCTTCCTAAGAGGAGGGAGCAACGTGGAGAAGCCCACGCAGGACGCGACAGAAACGAGGGCGCGCGGGGCGCTGGGGCGGTCAGTCGGGACTGACAGCTCGCTCGCCCAGGATGCACAGCGCTCCGCCCGCACCTGCACGGAGCGGTGCGCGGCGCCGAGATCGCTGTCTGTCTGTCTGTCTGTCTGGGCGTCCTGAAGCCGCCTCCGCGGCGGACTCCGCGAGTGTGGCCTGCAAGGCGCTGCTGCCTCCCGCCGCTGCAGCAATTCGCGGCCCCTCCTGCCCACTGCAGCCCGTGTCCTCCCACCCAGCCGCGCCCCACCCGCCCGGCCCTCCGGTCCTGGTCCTCTGCCCGCCTCCCTCTGGGTCCCTGCAGCCCTCCCGTAGTCGTCTCTGCCGTCACCCGAGCACCTGGGCACCAGGTGCGCCTTCCTCAGAGCTCGGTGCCGGGTACCTGCGCCCAGCAGGCCGGCGGTCTGCTCCCGCCCCACCCCCGCGGCGCGCCCCGCACCTAGATACTCTGCGGGCCGGGTCCCCGAGGAGGGGGCGGGGCCTGAGAAGGTGACGCCCCCGCCCCGCCCCCGCCCGCCCAGCTCTTCCCGCCCGGCTCTCAGCGCAGCGCAGCGCCGCGCGCGTCCCCAGGCCGCCGCCGCCTCCTCGCGGGCGCACGACGCAGCGCGCTCGGCCTGGCCGGGATGCGCGCCCCGGGCCCCGCGCGCCCGAACCCGCGGCCGCCCGCGCCCCGCCCGCCCCCGGTCGCGATGCCCGCCCCCCGGGGCCCCGGCGGCCCGTGCCCCTGCTAGGCTGCGGCGGCATGGCCCGCGCGCCTGGCGCGACCTCTGCGGATTGCATCGGTGCCTGGCGGCGGGGCATGCCCAGGGCACCGGGCACGGCCTTCAATGGGCGAGGACACGGACACGCGGAAAATTAACCACAGCTTCCTGCGGGACCACAGCTATGTGACCGAAGGTAACGTACGTGTAATCTGAGACCCCCTCCGGCCTGCCGCGGCGTGGGGATGCCGTCGCACCGAATGCCCTCCGAAGGTTTGGACCGCGCGTGTGTGTCGTGTCCCCCCGCCCTACCCCACTTCACCCCGACCCGGGAGGGAGGGGTCCCCGGGCCCCGGACCCAGCCGCCCCGCGTCCTCCTCCGCGCCGCCCTCGGGGAGCCGCGCTGGCCCAGTTGGGGACGTCCGAATGCAGCTGCGGCCATCATTTTCCAAAAGGCCCTGCTGCGCTCATCGGATGCAGCGATCTCGGCTTTGCTTCTTGAATTGGGGCCGCCCATTCCCTGGAGGCCATGAGGGACCAGAAAAATAAAGATGAAAGATACATTAATGAATATCTGTTGCCAGATCCCCCAGAGGATCGCCTGCCCTGGGCCCTCCTCCCTGCGCCCCCAGAACCAGGGATCCTGGATGGGCGCGCAGAGACGGTGGGCCTGGCCTTCTCTTCCTCGGGAGTTAGATAGGGGCAGGAGGACCAGGCCATGCCGTCAGGGCTTCCCGGAACAGTGGGACGTGCCCCGTACAGGGCCCCGAGTCCCGAACACCCCAACTTGTTCCTTCCAACCCAGCACCCACCCCGGCTGACGGAGCCCTGCGGATCTATGTCTCTTTTGCGAGGAGCAGGAACTTCTGGAGTCCCAATGCGCGGCCAGGCCCGGGCACAGTGGGGCAGCGCAGCGGAGAGCCCGGGCGCAGAGTGACCCTGGGTGGAGGCGGGGGAGATGCTGCCGCGCGTGGGCTGCGGCGCTGGGGACACACGCGCCCGGACCTCGCTGGCGGGCGCGGGGCGGTGCACCCCACAGGGTCTTGGCCTTAGCAGTGTGGTTTGCGAGCGACCCTTATGGGTGCCCTGGGGGAGGGGCCGGCCTGTGTCCTGCGGGCTGGCGTGCGTGGGCGACCATGCTGGGAATCCGCGTGGGCCCGCGCGGTGGCTGCGCTCCCGAGGCAGCGTTCGCCGGAAACGAGGCCGTGCGGGAGCCGAGTCCGCTCGGACGCGGGCCAGTTGCGGAGAAGAACCGCTGAGTCACACTCGGCGCGGGTTGCGGGAGGGGCGGGGCCGCCAGGACGGAGATGGGGACCGTGCTGCCCGGCTGGGCTCTACCCTTTGTCGCCGGCTCGGTGAGGCGGAGCAGATCGCTGTCCAGGTGGGGCTGAGGAGGCCTCTGGCAGCAGGCAGGTGCCCGGCGACCTGGTTCTAAGGGACCTGGGCAGGTTTTTTCGCTGCCGCCACGCTGACTCTGTGCTTTATGCTGGGGTCGGTGTGGTGGTCTGGGACAGGCCGCATTGGACACAAAGTGGCATTTTCAGGCAACCGCTTCGGTAGCCAATTGCCAGCTCTGGGCGGGGAGCGCCAGGGGCCTGTGGACGCCGCTGCCCACCCGTCATTTGTCAGCACGGGCTTCCCGAGCACCCTAGCAGCAATTCTCGGTTTGCCCTGGGACCTCGGATTTACTGCCCTGTGTAGCCTGGATTTTAGCAAGGAACCCCGTGACCTCAGCGAGTCTCAGTTTTCCCATCTATGAAATGGGCGTGGGTAAGATGCTCTTGAATCTCACACTGACACTTTCGGGAGAAGCAGGGAAGATTTCGTGTGAAAGAATCAGTGGGTGTTGAGCACCCCAGGGTGCCTGGCCCCCTAACCCAGGGCTTTAGGAGTCTGCACACAGCTGTGCAGGTAGGGCTGGTGCTCAGGTGCTGGAAATGCAGAGAGGCCCCATCTCAGAAGTCCACGTTCCTGAGAGGAGTTGAGAACAGGCAGCAGTGATGGTTAGGATTAAGCCACAATTCTGGCCTCCCTCCTCCCTCCTCCCTCCATGGACATGGCATCCCTACTGTTGTATCCTCAGTGTATTTTATGCTCTGAGCATGGGATAGGTCAAGATCCCTTCTGTGTTAGACAGATGCGTTAAAATTCTGCCTTTGACGCCACCTGCTGTGCTGCTTTGGTCAAGTTAGTAAACCTCTCTGAGCTTTGCTTTTCCCTGGATAAAGACAACGATAGCACAGCCTTTCTTGGGGGTTTATTGAGACGGTCGGTGATTGTGTTGATACAGAAAGTATCCACATGGAACTTAGCCTGTGACTAGATGGCACCGTTAGGGTCCACCTCTAACTAGAAGAGCACGAATGAATGGCGAATGTTGAGATTCAGTTTGCCAAAAAACCCAAGGGTGTGATTCCTGGCAAGGTCTGGTCTTCTTCCTGCTGCTATAGCAAGGGAAAATGTTCTTTCTGGTCTCAGGAGCTTTGCTCTGGCCGTCCCCTGCCTGGAGCACCAAACTCTGGCATTTCCATCACTGACACACAATCCTTCAGGTCCCGATCAAAAGCCATTTTTGTCTGAGCTCCGGTCCCTGAACTCCTGCATCCCTTGAGCAGAGTTTGGGTCTGGTAGTCATTCACACCTTGGTGAGAGTTAGTGAGTGTGGGCTGCGGCAGGGCTCTGTGCTTCCTCTCGGCTGAGCTTAGCTGTGCTGAAGGTTGCTGGGATCTTTAGGTGGGGGTGTGGGGTGCACAGGACTTGGTGTGGAGTAGAGACAGTAAGACAGTGAGGGACCTAGAAGTGGGGAGCCCAGGGAAGAGAGGAGGCTGGGCAGCCTGTGCGCCCCGAAAGAGTGCTCCTGGCTGCAGGCCCGGGACTCAGCTCCAGTGTGAGTGAGGTGGGCGGTGAGCAGGGGAGGGGAGCCCCGAGCACAGGGTCCTGGGCGGGTCTGAATGTGCACCTGGCAGCTTCCCGCCTGTGGAATGCTCTTCTGGGCTTCGCACCTGACCCTCCCTGGAGAGGGAAGACCCACACTCTTGGGCGCTGACCCCTGGGCCCGAGTCAAGCCCATCCCCCCAGCACCTGACCCAGCACACAGCACAGCTGTGGTTCCTGGGAGGTGACCTAGGCCCTGGCTGGTGCTGGTTGGTCCAAGGGTGAGGGCCTCCCTTTTGTGGGGACTGGATCCAGAGTAGACTTATGAGTCAGATCTGGAGGCTGGGTGGGAAGTGGAGAGAGCTGCAGGAGTCCTCCTCCTCCTTCTCCTCCTCCTCCTCCCTCTCTCCCTCTTCTTCTTCCTCCTCCTTCCCCTCACCCCCTCCTCCTCCTCCTGCTTCGAATTAGAGCACCAGGCCTGGTTACTAGTGTGCTGGTGGTGGTTGGCAGCCTTCTTGGCACCATGAGAGGAGTGAGTCTTCTGCCAGCGTTGTGTGTGGCCGGGTGGAGAGTGAAGGTGACGTGAAGGCCACCCACCTGGGGGCTCCTGGTTACACAAGCGGTCCCTCCCCTGTTGGGCTCTGGGTCACGTGTGCTCCTTGTGGCGGGCAGCACCCAAGGCCCGCTGCCTTCAGGCAAGTCAGAAGAGCCAGGGGCTGCCTCGGACCCGCCAGCACAGGGGAGGCTCAGGGAGCCCAAGGGACGCCGGCCTTGGCTCCCTGATGGCCTTTTGTCTCTCTCTGGTGGAAGCTGCCACGCCCAGAGGGCGGTGTCCCGCCTGCTCCGTTTGGCTGGGCCTCGGTCTGGCTGGGCCTCGGTCTGGCTGGGCCTCGGTCTGGCTGGGCCTCGGTCTCCCCGGGCCTCGGTTACCCTGATGCTCTAGTTGGCACGACGCTGGATGGCCCGTGTGGGTGCAGGCGGGTTGGGGTGGCTGCTGCTGTGTCGCCCCGCTGTACGCCAGGTTGGCGGGTGTCTTGTTTTGTTGCAGATTTTGGTTTTTGTCCTTAAAGCCTTGAAACCGGCCCTGCGACCCGGACCCGGCGATGTGGCTGGGAGCACGGGCTCCACCGGCAGGGACAGGTGGCCACGGAGAGGAGGCGCGAGGGCCGCTGCCGCTGGCCTTGTGGGTACCCTGGAGCTCTTCTGCCCGGCTTTCTTTAATGTGTGTCTGTTTTTAATAAAAGCTGAAGCGAAGCCACTTTTAGTGTAAACGATGTGCAAGCTACTTTTCTATTTATTTATTTATATGTGCAGAACCGGGGATTGAACTCATGTCCTTGCATTTGCCAGGCAAGCGCTTATTCTACTGAGTTAGCTCCCCAGCCCCAAGCTACGTTTCTAATTTAGCTGAGAGCGTAGGGTTTGTGGAAGCTTCGCTGTAGGCCCAACAAGGGTCCTACGTGACATTCCCGCGACCCCACACAGAGTGTGTGCAGAGCTAGATGCGGTCTCCCCGAGTGAGGCCATGCCCTTCTGCGCCCCTATCTTGTGTACAGGGAAGGCCTTGGCCTCTAGGTAGTAAGTGGTCAATCACGCCCTTTTTCATTTATTTATTTATTTATTTATGGCCGCCTCAACCTGCCCTGGGGATGGGGCTGGGGCTGGTGCAGCATGTGTTCCCGGGGATTGAACCGCGGTCCCTGCGGTTGCCTGAGCTTTCCTAAGCAGGCACTTTAGACCACTGAACCATCTCGCCGGCCCAATCACACCCTTTCTTGCTGCAGTCAGCCCCACCGAAACCTGCAAGGACCAAGGCAACTGCATCCGGGCTTTTTCCTCCCTCCCTGCCCGAGGGCAGAGGTTCGGAGCTTCGCCAGCAGGAAGTGAATGAAATGTGTTGCCTCCCTGCAGCGCGGGCTCTGGTGGGAAGCCAATGCGAGCCAGAAATGTGAGCTGCGCCTTGGGCAATTTCGCTTTCCACCTCAGTGCCCGTGGTGTCCCTGTGTGGGGTCCCGGGAAGCCACCCCCGAGAGGAGATGGGGCCTCAGCTCACACCTCGGAGTGCATTTACCTGCTTCTGCCACAGAAAAAGAATTTTCAGGGTGCATCAGGAGAGGGAAAGATTTATCAGGCAGAAAGAAAAACAGGCAGAAGGGAGAGGAGTGCTCAAGGGGCGAGGCGCGTCATGGTCCAGATGGGATATTATGTGTTTGGAAGGGTGGAGTCTGGAATTGGCCAGTCTGTACAGAGCTGGGCTGCATTTGCGGGTGACAGGCAGGAAGCTCACCCCCACTCCTTTGGTTTTTTTGCAACACGATCTCATTCTGTAAGTCAGGCTGGCCCTGAACTCTATGTAGCACGGGCTAGCCTTGAATTTGTGGTGATCCTCCTGCCTCAGACTTGCAAGTTCTGGAATTATGGGCATGCGCCACCATGTCTAGATGGAAGGGCTCATTTTGCAGGTTTATTGTGTATTTAGGACTCCTAGGGAAAAAAAATCTGGGGGTGAATTTCTTAGAGTGGAATAAGATTATAACCTTGGCCAACACTGTGCCTTAAAGCTGCAGTTTTCTTCAAAATGCGATATAGAATCACCTCTCTCTCTCTCTCTCCCTCCCTCCCTCCCTCCTTTTTGAGACATTCTATCATGTAGCTCAGGCTATCTTGAGCTCACTTTGTAGTACAGGCTGGTCTCAAACTCACAGTGATCCTCCTGCCTCAGCCTCCGGAGTGCTGGCGTTACAGGTGTGCACCGCCAGGCCCACCTCTCCCTGGTCGCCTTTGTACCTATCTGCATTTCTTCTATTCCACCTTATCAACTTCCTTTAATGCTTAAAATTGGAATGGCCCAGAATAATGAGCTATGGAAATCAAACTAAGAATACTTCATCTTCTGTTAAATAGCAAGTAACACCCTCAGAGAAATGGAAGAGAAGTGTGAAATTTTACACCCTATCTTCAACCCCAGGCCTGGGACATACTTCCTGCAGAAGGTGATGGTCTCGTCTCCGCCCCCCTCCCCCAATTTCCTGATTGGTAGAAACAGTGACAGCCCAGCCTCCATTGGGCAGCTTTTCCCTCGGGGGCGGGATCAGAGTTTTAAAGTTCCCTGTGCCTCCACACCTGTCCTAGGAACCGGCCCCTGAGAGCTGTTCTGCTGGAGACAGGCACGGACTGTGGGTCTGTGTTCCTTTTTTCCTCCTGCTTTATCGTTTTGGATCTTGGGTATTCTCAAATCCTAGTAGTGGAGAGAGGCAACGGGCCACCTCCAAATCCGTAGCATTTATAACCATCACCTACTGGCTGATAGAGAGTCAGAGCACAGTCCTCTGTGTTGTGGCAGAGGCTGCTTCCTGTCCTTTTATCATGAATGCTGAGTGGACGCTGTTCATGAAGATCCCCTGCCCCCCCTCCCCCATACTGGGGAACAGAGTTCTGCAGAGAGAGAATCTTGCATGTGAAATCTGATGTAAGAATTAGCAATAATGTTCTTGACTCAATTGCTAGATTATTCTGAAAGTTTCGCTATTTTACCACATGCTGATCAGCATTCTGTCCTAATTTGTTTGACCTTTGCAAATATCCTAGATGAAAAAATATTTGTTTCCATCCACATCTGAATACCAGTGAGGCTGAACTCCCGTTTCCTTTCGTCGTTTTCTGTCTGCCGACTGCCCTTAGATGCTGGACATGCGAAAGAAAGTCAAGGTCATGAGCATTTGCTCCTTCGTTCAGCAAGTCCTTCCGGAGGACGTGGAAGAGCTGTGAGGCCGAGAGTGGGCGGGAGGAAGGAGAAAGGAGAGCAGAGGCTGTAGCTTGGGCCCGCCAGCACCTGGAGGATAAAGAACCAGCCATGCGGAGCCGGGACAAATCTGGGTGGCCGCGCAGAGGAGGGGAAGGCGGATGAGACACAGGCCGAGGTGCCTCCCAGGAAGCAGGGAGAGGGGACAGCGGGGAGGAGGGTCCGACTTCTTCCAGGCCGGTAGACGCATCTGCAGACCCCTTTGTAGGCCTCTTTTGGGTGTCGGGACGCCTAACGTCTGCCCCTATCCCTGCCTCACAGTGTCCCCTTCCATGGGCGATGTGGGCTCTCTCAGTGTTGTCCCCACTCCAGAGTGCCTGCTCGGGGCTTCATTTGATGGACAGGAGCCAAGCTGTGCCTTTCCGGAAACATGGATCCTCCTGGCCCAGGGACTTGGGTGCCAATGAGAGGACAGACACCTGAGCACCCCGCTAACATTGGAGGAGGGCCCCGTGCCCACACAGAGCCCTGGCAGGGCCTGTTGGTTAAACCAGGCCCTACAAAGGCAGACACTTTGGCAAAGCAACCCATGTGGTAGGCCTGGTGGCACGGTCCTGTAATGCCAACATTCTGGGAGGCTGAGATAGGAGGATCACAAGTGAGAAACTCAGTGCGGGCAACTGAGTGTCAGTGAGACCCCGTGGAAGCCTAAAATGTGAAAAGGGCTAAGGATGTTGCTCCGAGGAAAGGTGCTGGCTTCTGTCCCTAGTACCAGAAAAAACAAAAACAAAAACCCTTGTGGACTTTAGGATTAAATAAAAATAAAGCACACACATTCTTGTGGTTTGTCACTTGGACAGCACCTGCTGTCTGCTAAACATGACATTGTGGGCACCCCTGTCACCCAGTATGGTGGGCATGGCAGCCCCTTTTACAGAGAAGAAAATGGGTATGGACACTTGCCAGGGTCACGTGGCTTGGAAGGGACCGTTGGGCAGGGTCCGCCCCTCCTGATGAAGCAGTGCGCTCGGAAGGCGTTGGGATTTGCGTTTGGTGCGTCCCTACCCTGCAGTGCACAGGTGGGAGGCCGGGGCTGCAGGGCGCTGCTGCCGGTGATGGGAGGGGCGCTCCTGTGCCTTCCAGGCAGGAGGAGCACAAGGGCCGTCCGTGATCCTTGTCCCTCACATGGTCTGAGCTCCTTTGCTGAGCCCAGGATGCAATGCTGCCCAAGGGGCTGGGCACACCTGGCAACCGGGCACGCCTGGGAGCCGGGCACGCCTGGGAGTCGCTCTGCCATGCAGCACCCTTGCCCAGTGGGGGCCATTGTCCTCCGGAGCCTGCTGAATGGCCCTTTCAGGCAGCACAAAGGCTGCCCACAGACCCTGGCCCCTGGGGAGGATGCCAGTAGGACCCAGGCTGGGACCCAGGCCTGCCCTCTGTGCTGAGCTGGGTTCTGGCACAATCTGGGGCCTTTGGCAGCGTCTGTGACCTCTGAGGCAAATCGCCATGCCCATAGCAGTGACACCATCCAAGCACCTAGGCCTTAGGCCAAGATTAAATGAAACAGGGGGCATGCTGTGCGTAAGTCAAGGGTAAATACTAGCTTCGGAAATTTTTTTTGTGGATTTAACTTTTGAAATTTTTAAAAACAATTCCCAAAGGTCTTATGAAACCTTTGAAATATGCACAAGAGCAGAGCAAAGAATGCTTCGCGTTGCTGCTAATCCAGTCCCTTCCTTCAAATGCCATCGAGATTTTGTTCTACTTCTGCCACTTCCAAGTGCACCCCCTTCCCAGCTCTTGGCTGAAGAATTATTTTTAAGCAAATGCGAGGCTCCTGCGGTTACATCACCGGGCATGTCTGAAGGCTGAGGAGGTTTCTTGCATAACAGATGCACAAACCCACCCGACGGTGCCTCCTTATCTAAGTTCTGGCCCGCCAGTCCCCGTCGCTCCCAAGTGCCTTTGCTGAGGGCAGCTTTCACCAGCCCAGGTCCTGCCGTTCTTTTTCTCTAAGTTTTCCCCAACATGGACAGGGCAGTCCTCTCGTCTTCCCACCTCTGCCTGGCTGATACATGATGGGCGCTGTGGGATTACAGTGCCAGCCTCCTCCTGTTCCTGACCCATGCCGGCATGGCAGTGGCCGCTGGTACCCTGGGAATAACCCCAGGGTGGCCTGATTCAGCAGGGCCCCTCCCTACTAGAGGTGCCAGCCCAGCATCCTGGTCTTGGGAAGTGGCTCAGCTGGCCACGCCCAGTGATCAAGTTGGAGGCCGGGCGCAGGGGCCACTCCTGCCTCTGGGGCGTGGCCAGGGACGGTGTTGGGTGGGACTGAGTAGGACCCAGCTCCTAGGGCAGCCACAGTGGGAGGGAGTCAGACAGGGCTGGACCCTGCCTGTCCCACCTGCCAGGCCTTCCACGTGCTGTCTTTCCTTTGGTACTAGGGGTTGAGCCCAGGGCCTTCACGTTGATCTGCCTCTCCAATCTTTCTCAAATTTTTATTTATTTTTTTAAGTTTTAAAAACAGGCTTGATTAGAAAATTAAAAAAACAAAACAAAACAAAACAAAACAAAACAACACAACACAACCAGGCTAACACTGAGTTGTCCGGGCTGGGCTGGAACTTGCAGTCTTCCTGTCCCCGCCTGCTTGAGTGCTGGGGTCCCAGTCACACACCACTGAGAGAAGAGGGCTCTGTGCTGTGGACAGCTTGTTCCCACTGCAGGTATTTCTGTAGTTGCAGCAGCTGCAAAGAACTTAATACCGGGTGTTATGGTTAAGGTCTAGTTGTCCCCCGAAAGCCTCATGCAGTCATGGAGTGGGGACTTCTAGAGTTTGAGACTTGACTCATGATCCACTGGGATTATGTTTTAGTACTGATGGGATTATGGGCTGAGTCCTTCTGGGATTACGAGTGTAGCCTAAGGCGGATAGGTTGAAGTGGAGAGCCTGAATGTGATATAAAGAGAGACAGAGACAGCCGTTGTTGCTCTCTGCACCCTGGTTGGTCGGTTGCCTCTGTCACCATTTTGTTGCTGTTCTGCTGCCATGAACTGGATGCTCTCTGCCCTGTTCCACTCAGCCTTGGGCCAGCCAAATATGGACTGAAACCTCCAGCAACTGTGAGCTAAAGAAACCTTTCCTTCCTTCATTTTGAGTGTCGGGTATTGGTTTCAGCAACGAGTAAAAAGTAACTAAGACACCGGGGAATGCTGCTCTGGTAACTCCCACAGTTGGTGGCGGTCCAGTCCACAGAGGGACCAGGGGCTCAGGCCCTGCCATGTGCCTCCTGTCACCCCCAAGTGAGCCAGTCACATGGGCCCACCCAGCTGCAAAGGAGGTAGCAGTGGTGTCCTGGGCTGGGCAGCGCAGGGCCGACCCTACAGTGGGGCAGAGAGTGTGGGTCTTGGTGGCAGCGCGTGTGTCCGCCTCATGACCCAACGAGACAAATGGCCACATTCCAGCTGAAAAATCCTGTGGAGATTTCTGCACTGGAGGCCTCACTCAACCTCTAACCCCCGGGTTCCTGCCTCAGTGTTACCGAGAACACAGTGAGACTGAGTGGGAGGCCAGGGACACTGTCTTGGGGCTGCGTCCCGAGAGGCAGGTGGGCTGAGCGCAGGCAGCTCAGGTGCGAGAGGGCTGTGGGCATCGGCCAGCACAGGGCCAAGGCTGAGATGTGCACGGCTGGCCTCGGGGAAGGGCGTGTCGCCAGCTCCTTAGGTGCTGAGGTCTGTCCAAAGCTGTGAATGCCGTGCCCTAAGTAAGGGCTTTGGATTCATCCTGTGGACTTTGGAATCATACAGAGCCCTTTCCTCGCATTTGAAAGTATTTTCATTTCTATTGTCAGATTGCTTTACTGCAAAAAAATACTGGACATGGACTCATCTGTGAAGGTTCAGAAAGCACAGAATGAGAAAAAGAGGAAGTCAAAAATTCTACCACTGAAACTATTTTGGCTTCTTTTTCTATGCATATGTGTATTCATCCTGTCTATCTTACCTTTATCTCTTTGTCTGTTCTTCCATCCATCCATCCATCCATCTTTGTTCTTCCCCATGTTTACTCCTCCAGTGAAAACAGTATGCTTCGAGCCCCTGCCACACCCTCTTCTCAGCTCTCCTGTGGCCACCTCTGTGGACAGTTTTCTAGGTTAGGAAGCACAGAGCCTATGGTACCAATCTGCCCAGGCCACTGTAGCAAAGCATCCTGGACATGGGCTGTCACGGCGCAGTTGATTAATTCCACTTCCAGATATGGTAATCCAAAGTCTGGCGTCAGCAGGGCTGGCTCCTCCTGGGTGGGGCCTCCCTGTTTGGCTCACAGTGGTGTCTTCTCCCTGTGTCCACATGTGGTGATGCTCAGGAGGACATCAGGGCCACTGCACGAGGTCCACCCACAGGAGCCTGTCTTACTTCAGCCACCTCTTGGTGGCTGTGACTTCAAATGTAGTTAGAGTCTGAGGTCCTGGCCTTACGGCTTTGACAAAGGCATACGGGGTGGGGGCGGGGGGACGACGACAGCCGTCCGTCTTTGGGAACTGTCCATCATGTGTTTTAATCTGTTCCATCCCAGGGGATCAGGGGGACGTCTGTGTGCTTGGGGGCATAAACGACATGGTGACATGTGTCTCTGTAAAGTGCGGTGATGGACGGGTGTCTTTGCATAGCGTGGTGGTCTTCCTGGGAGGCGAAATGGCTGCTTTGGAGTCTGTTTTAACACAGGCTTCTCGACAGCCAAGCCCAGCGGTGCCTGGGGCTTCTCCCCAAGCCTCCTGGACTGTGTGTCCCATGTTTGCTGAGATAACCGTGAGACCAGGCGTGTTCTTGACACATCTTTCCTTGGGATTGAGCTTCCTCGAGAATGTTGCTCGGCCGTGGTATTCATCCGGCTGTGAGCTGTGTGTGTTCTTGCCTGCTTTTCTGTGTCAGTTGTCATCTTGGTCACGGACACAGCCCCCTGGTTTGTCATTTGCTTCTGGTCATGTTCTTTCTGTGTGACCAGGCGTCAATTTTTGCCATCTGTAATTCAAGACTCAACGGTGGGTGGATCATCTTCTTCTTTGGCTGTGACAAGAACCAACAGAGGGTGGTGGAGGCGGTGCTGTGTGGTTTTGAAGGCCAGGCCACAAGTAGGCCGCTGCAGAGCCAGGCCTTGTTCTTTGCAGGACACTTGGGCGTGGAAGCTGGCCACGCCACGTGGGAAGCCCAGGCAGGTGGTGGAGAGGCCCAGGGAAGAGAAGCAGCTGAGCCACCAACCACCAGGCCAGCGACCGAAGCTGACGGCAGCAGCCCAGCCCCGCCAGGCCACCAGGATATCAGGAGAAGATCCGTCTCCCGCAGGCCATACTCTGAGGGCTTCCGTACAGAGCCATCGAGTCGGGTGCCTTGGCCCAGGGCAGTGGACCTCAGCCATGGTCTCAGGTCTCCACCTCCAGCTGTCCCTCACCTCCTTCGAGGCCACATCCCACTGCTGCGCACTTCCATGATCCTGTGGGTCCCTGGGAGCCTCTTGGCCTCTTTCTTCTTGGTTTCTGTTGGCCTCCTGCTGGCTGCGGAGCACAGAGACAGGCGTCAGCTCCAGCTGGGAGAAGCGGCTCAGCTCAGCGGGGTCTCCACACAGCACCGCAGCCCAGGGCTCCTGTCTCCTCTGTGCCCGGCTCAGCGCCGCTCTGCACCAGAGCCTGGGAAGTCAGTGGAAGAGGGGACCAGAGCACCTCTGTGTGTGGGACCTTGGCATGGTGCAGGTGCTTTTTCCCCAGGTGTCACCCCTCATTTCTTCCCCTGGGGACAGGCAGTCTTCTCCGTGCACTCTACATACACCCATTTCAGTTACCTTGGCTTCAGGAACACCGGCCCCCACGCCTGTCAGCTCTCACTTGGGAGACTATGCGGGTCCCGTGGTGTCAGTTTGCAGCTCACTTTCAGTCCCACATGGACACTGTGACACGTCACCAAGTCTCCTCTTTCCACACACAGCTGTTGACAGGCAGACAGCACCGTGCTGAGCGGGACTGCTCTCTCCTCACCCGCCATGTGGCCCCGTGTGTGTCTTCCTTTCATGCTCCATCCTAGGCCAGCGGAGGACGTTTTAAGGTGGCGCCTCAGGGCGGGGACCGAGCCAAGAGGGTGGAGCCCTGTCCGGGAGCCCTCTGCTCCCTCGACCACGGAAGGCACGGCAGCGATGGAAAGACGCTGCCCTCACCGACATGCATCTGTGCGCCTTGGTCTTGGCCTTCCAGCCTCCGTGCCTGTGAGGACACATCTCGGTTGTGTGTGAGCCGTCCAGGGCGCTGTATCTGTCAGAGCAGCCCGAATGGACCGTGCCATTTCTAGACATGACATTTCACAAGCACAGAGAATAGCTGGGTGCAGCAATGTACTCCTGTAATTCCAGCACTCAGAGGCTGAGGCGGGAAGATTGCTTGAATTTGGGGCCGGGCTGGGCTACAGAGAGAGTTGAACTAAGGTCAGCCTAAACTGCATAGTGAGACTCCATCCCCTAGTCCGCCTCCCCCATAACTGAAAGGACTAGGCCAACTGGTCATTCAGCAAAGAGGAGAAAAATGGTGACATGCTTGTTTAACCTACAAGAGGCCCTGGTTCCATCCCAGCACCCACCCAACAACGAACAAAAACCAAAACGCCACAGAAGGACGAGGCAGGATGTCGCTCTGGGTTGGGTGTCGAAGTGGCCGCAGAAGGACCTGTGCATCCTGGGAGTGCTGAATCTGACCCTGGAGAGGCGGCCTGGGACCGTGGAGAGCGGTTGTGTCTCAGAGGACGCAGGCACCCAGGGAGCGAGGAGAGCACCTCGTGCTGAAGGAACTCTTGACAGTACTGCGAGCTGTCGAATTTAGGCTCAGGGCAGGCACAGGCGCAGGGGCGCCCCACAAGCCCTTCCCTGGGGCTACCCCTCCTCTGCATTCCCTGCGCCTGCAATTACAGGGTTCTAAATAAATAGCCGTTTACTTTTATTTCGCTACCCATTTAAACGGTGTGAGAAATTTTAAGGTCTTGACAGAGTTTTAAAGTCACCGGGCGATCGATCGTAAACTTCCCACTGATTGCTAAGATGGCTTAGGGTGTTTCTGCTCGCAGGGTCATTTTCTTAGGGGTCCGGGGTGGCTGGGTGGGGGGAGACCCACCCACCTGTTCTCCAGATGGACGTAATACCAGGGAGAGAGCGTCTGCATGCCGAGGCCGAAGCCAACAGGAGGTTTCTAATCTGGGCCGGGGTTGCAATCTGCGTTGTCAGTGCTGGTGGCAGCCCTGGCGCTGGCTGCTGCCGGCAGCCAGAGAGATGCGGCTCTGGGGTTGTGGAGCTCAGGTCAGCCCTGCTCCCTGGACCGCCCCTTCCTGTCAGGCCCCGCCCCTGGGACCCTCTCTCCCCACACGCCCCATCCTCAGGACTGCCCCCCTTCCCCCGACTTCTGGAATGATCCCTCTTGGAGCAAACCTGATGGTGGGGTTAGAAGACTGAATGACAGCGGTTCTTACACAGCTTTCAACACAAAAGGTGATAGAAATGACTGCGAATATTTTATAGCCCTGAGAATACTTTATAGCCCTGAGGAGAGGCCAGGCTCTTTATTGAAGCTAGGAAAATATAATCCATCACCGTCTGTC
Source organism: Capromys pilorides (assembly GCA_004027915.1). NCBI lineage: Eukaryota > Metazoa > Chordata > Mammalia > Rodentia > Capromyidae > Capromys > Capromys pilorides. The sequence goes on along the minus strand of PVKN010000247.1, from coordinate 62,432 downwards.
CCAGGCTGGCAGATGCGGGAGCTAAGCTGTGTACGTGTTAAGGTGCTCCAGGTGGAGAGGTTTTAGTTGTATTTATTTTATCTCGGTGTGGAAACCATGAAATGCATCAAGTAGAACGGGCTGAGGGGGGATAATGTCCTCGGTTTCAGTGCCCCAGAAATGCTGTTGGCATTTGACATATTTGTCTATGAGTCACCCTCTAGATTGTAACATAAAGAAGTTTTATATCATTTAAAATATTAGAGGGGTTGGGGGACATAACTCAGTAGAATAAATGCTTGAGCGCAAGAACCTGAGTTCAATCGCTGGTTCAAAAAAAAAAAAAAAATAGACACAGCACGCCTGTAATCCCAGCACTTGGAAGGCTGAGGCAGGAGGATCAGTGCAAGTTCGAGACCAGCCTAGTTTACAAAACTGAGCTCAAGGCCAATCTGAACTGTATAATGAGACCCTGTCTCAAAACAAGACAAAAAAAAAAAAATCAGACAGTGTAAACATTTCCCCTCTTATCATGAACTCGGAGTAAGCAGTTTTTGTCAGCTGCATAGTATTCCGCAGTGTAGAGATTTTTACTTGGTCTATAGCTTATGTGTGGGTTTATTCATTAGACTGTTGTTGTCTGTGGTTGTAACTAGGGGGACCGAACAGATGGCCCTAATCCAGTGTGGTGGGCAGGGGGTCCTGTCGCAGCAACCCGGGAGCAGGTGGCGTGAGAAAGAGGCTACGTGGTGGCCAAGGAACCGTTGGTGCCACGCCTCATAGGGAGCAGGGCACGGAAGGGCGAGGGCGTCCCAGGCAGGTAGCTGTGGCTGCACGCGGAGGTGAGAATCGTGGGTGTGCCGGGCGGGCTCCCCAGAGCCTGCTGGTGCATCTTGTAGAGCCCAGCACGCGTGCTGGAGTCTGTCCAGGCGGGGAAGGGGCTGAGAGTGACCGCAGTCTCAGCAGCTCTGAGAGTGATGCGGGGCACAAGGGCGGCGCGGGCACTTCCAGCAAAGGCCAGAGAGGGCCAGCGAGGCTTTCCGAGCTGGCAGTGGGAAGGAACACGAAGTTGGAGCACTGGCTCGTGGGGTGCCTGGGTGTAGAGGAACGAAGGCCGGGCCACTGGTACGTACGGAACCACAGAGCGGGAGGTCCAGATGTGGTGGGCGGAGGATCCAGAGCCTGTCTTGTCTTAGTTGCTTTCTCCTTGCTGACAAGCTCAATTTAAGAGGCTGCTGTTTGCTCACAGTTTCAGAAGTTCCAGCACATAATCAGCTGGCTTTAATGGGGGGGGGGGGGATCCCAGGACAGGAAGTCGAGAGAAGGGAGGGGCTGGGAGGGGATGCACCCTTCTAGGCCCCGCCCAGGAACCGCCTCTTCCCACGGAGGAGGACACCTAGGGCAGCCTGGTTAGCATTAGCTTTGGCTCTTTGATGGACTCTTCACTAGTGAGTGTGGCACCCCCATAATTCAATCGCCCTCCCAAAGTCTTGCCTGTGAGCACATGGGGTTTTGGGGAACATTCTGGATCTAAGTCGAAGCACCCCTCTATACTGGCCCTCCCCTGCCCCGCCTCGGTGTTTCAGGCCGGAGCTGACCATCAGCCCTGTGTTTCCCAGGGCTCCCATACTGGCCCCCGTGAACGCAGCTTCTCCGCAAAAGGCTGGGAGCGCCAAGGACCCAGGCCAAGCTTCGCCTACCCAGGCTGAGTTCACCTCTGCCGAATGCTGGGCTGGGTGGAGTCAGCGTGCTTCCGCAGGGCCCCCCAGGAGTCCTCTGGACGACTTGCCCGTCGTCCCCGTGGGGGTGTGACCCCGTGGCTGGGGGCCCGGGCTCTACCGAGGCTCGGGTCGAGGTGGGAACCCGGCAGGACCAGGTGTCACTGTTCCATCGAGTGTGCATTCGTGACGGTGAAGGTGGGTGCCTGAGAAAGTGCCGCGCCGTGAGGAGACGTCTGTAGGCCTCTGTGCCCGTAGGAGTGGGGGTGACGGATGACGCATCAGGAAGTGGGCCCCAGAGGGCTAAGTCACGCACCCCGTCCCACGTGGAGTGCCGAGGCTGCAGTGGTACACTCAGCTCGCACACTCGAGGCCAGACGGTAACCATTGCTTCTGTCCCTGTCTCTGTGTGGCTGGGACTTGCTTGGGCAGAGCTTGGCCGGGTACATCTTCCATGCTAAATGTCGCCTGCTGGGCCTCCTTGTGAAGCTGTCCCTCCGCAGGGCTGAGATGGTTTCGCCCACACGTTGTGTGTGGGGTGTCAGTGACATGCAGGCTCGGCTCCCCTCGCTGGGGTGGGGGGCTAGTGGGATGGTCTCCCAGGTCAGGGTGCTCTGGTGAAGCCACATGGCCCTTCCTGAGGTCCCCAGAAGTCCCCAGCATCTGGGTGTGCGCATCTGTCATGTCATCCAAGAGCTGATGGGGCAGGTGGTGGAGCTGGCAGGGAACGTCCTGACCTTGGGCACTGCCCCTCTTCAGGGCCACGGGCTCTTGTCCTCCTGCTGGGGCAGAGGAGGCCTGGGCACCCCTGTCCAAAAGCAGCAAACGCACCCCTTTTGCTCCTTAAAATCTAGAAACAAGGTGAGCTGAAGCTTCCTTCGGGGTTGGCTGGACCTGGGCACCCACGTCCCTGTGTGCACTGGTGGGGATTTTCAGCACACACAGATTGGCCAGGGACGCCCCTGTTCTCGCCTGCCTCCGGGCCCAGTGGCCACGTGGGGCCACTCCGTTGTCCTATGGACCCTGCATGTAGGAGCGGGGTGGGAACCGGTGAGCAGACTGCTTCTCCACTTGGCTGACTTGGGGCAGCCTGGCGCCAGGAAGGACGCGGCGACCTCCCGATCCGCTCGCTCCATGACTCACGGAAGCTGTGTTATTGGAACCCTGGGCTGGTGCCCTTTGGGAAGCCTCAGGCTTGGGCAGGACTGGGACGACGTTGATTGGGTCCCAAACCACCCAGCCCAGCCCCTCAGAGACCAGGCTGTGAGGGAGAAGGTGCACTGGAGGAAGCCACCAAGGGGTCCTTTGTCCCCTCCTTCCCGGCCACCCCCAGCCCAGGGAGGTTGAGACTTCATTATGCTTTGTCTCTGTAAACAGGCAGCTATAAAACCTATCAGCAGCCCAGCACCTTTTCCATAAAACAGGCAGCGCGGGATTTATGGCCCGGCCCTCCTCCAGGGGCCGCTCAGAGTGCAGGCGCCCCGCCCCCACCGCCTCTGCTGCGTGGGGAGCTGATCCGACAAGGCCCCGGGCGCAGAAGGCAAGCGCCTTCTCTGCCGGCTCCCCGCGAGCCGAGCCGGGGAGTTGGTGCCAGTGAGAAGTTGGATGTTGTGGGGGATCATGGTTACTTAAGAATGAGCTGAGGTGCTCGGGAAGCTGAGGCAGGAGTGCTGCAAGTTCCTCGCCAGTTTGAGGCGCTTAGTGGGGGATGGGGCGTGACTCAGCTACAGAGCGCGTGCCTACCAGAGTGGGGAGACTCGTGCAGTAACCAGGAGCTGGAAGAGCAGCAGAAGCTGTTGCCTGTGCTGCGAAACTGGGCCTTGAAAGAAGGAAGGGGTCTGAGGTGGCGATGGGACCCTGTGAACGGGGAGACCGCCAGAGTGCTGCGTGGTGACACATCAGCGGCGGCACAGGTGCCCTGACTGGCAGAGTCTATGTCCTGTGTCTCTAAGCCAGGCGGTACTGGGACAGTGTGGGAGGAGCCTGTGGCCCAGATTCCTGGGCGGGGCAGGGCAGGGCAGGGCAGGGCAGGGCAGGGCTTCCTGAAGGGGAGAGGGCTGGAAAGCCCTGGATTGCCCCAAGACAGCTGTTGAGGGTCCGGGAGGGTAGGAGAGAGAGGCAGTAGGTGGGGGCGGGGAATCTTAGGGTGTCTTGCAGGACAGGGCTGTTGATGCAGGAAGAAAAAACTGATCTGGGGCGGATGACCTCCAATAAGGAATCTCCAAGTGATATAGGAAAAACTGATCCCCAACCTGAAAAGTACCTGGGATGAGTTCGTGTTCTCTAAAACCGAAGAATGAATTTTAGGAACAAATGGAGGTAATGACCACCGGGACCAGGATTTGAATTCTTGACCTTGCACTTGCCAGGCAGGCACTTGTGCCTCAGAGCTATCTCCCCTGCCAGAAAGCTCGTGTCTGAGAGAGGGACAGGAGGGGGGTCCTGAGTGGGTGTCCCCCAGAAGCTGTCTCTTCCAGGGACTTTTATAGAGGACAACCATGCGGTGAGGCGGGTCTAAGGTAAAAACCATGGAAACTTGCTTAGGTGGGCATGAGGTGGGACAAAGCTATGGTCAACCAATGAGGGTACAAGCACCATTGCTCAGGTAGAATTGATAAAGTCCAGGACCAAATGGGAAAGTGAGTCACATAGCAAGTGGGAGTGAATGCAGAGCAGAACTTTATCAGGTAGCTGTCTGGTAGTAGTAGAATTAATGATTCTTCTGGCCCCCTCAGGGTGATGATCAATCTTGGATGTCAATCGTTAAGGAGGTCAGCATTTGCTTGATCTTTGGTCTTTAAGTCTGGCCCACAGCGGGAGCATCCGTCCCTCCCATAGTTGCCAGATATCTTGTCTTCTGTATCATCTCCTACGAGGGCTTAGCCCAGTCTGTCTGTAATATTTCTATCTAACTCGGCTGCCTGCAACACTGTGACCTGAGATCCCTCCCCCAGGCCTGGAGTTCTCCCCTCCAGTGGGCAGACAAGAAACTGAGACAGATGCTTCATAGCTTAAAAGTGGGTGGGCTGGAGTTAGCCCAGGTTTCGGATGCCAAGCCCAGCTCTTGCTCGGCTTGTTCTGGGCTGCCTGACCCCTGGGCTCCAGGTGGCTGTCCTGGGTGCTGGGTCTGAGTCTCCAGTAGCCTTCATTGGGCCCTTCCCACTGCCATTTTTTTTTTTTTTTGGCTTTGGCTTGGAGGCCCTGAGGGTGGAATTGGCCCTGAGAGGCTGGGGCACTGAGATCTTTTGAACTTTGGGGGAAGCCAATGGCCCCAGGGCTCTCTGACCCAGATAAAAGCGGGGTGGCCTTCCCAGAAGAGGAGATGATGCTGCCTTGAGGTGAGAGATGGGTGACTTAGCTGGATGCTGCAGCACACAGCTGGAATCCCAGCACTTTGGGGGGCTGAGGCCAAGTTCGAGGATCCCAAGGAGGATCCCAAGTTTGAGTCCTGTCTGGGTAGAACAGTGACCTAATGAGACCCTGTCTCAAAAAAATTAAAATGGGCTAGGGCTGCAGCTCAGGGTGAAGGCCCCAAGTTTAGCAGTGAATGAATGAATGAATGAATGGGGATATTGAGGACAGATTGGGAGGTCAGTGTTTCTGTCTGTGCCTGCAGAATAGGTTCTGGGACTGGTCCTATGCTCCTGGTGTCAACAGACACAGCCACTGTTGGTGTTACCCCTACCCCACCCCACCCCAAATCTAAGAGATGGAGCTCAGAGAGGCCAGGCCTTGCCCACAGCCACAGCACTGGGCTGACCAGGATGGGGTTTGGATCCCACAGTGACTACCCAACAGATGCAGTTCCCACTGCACCCAAAAAACCTCCCTCCCAGGGCTGCATAAGGCCGCAGCTGATGAAGGCACATGGGGGGCAGGGGGTCCCGGCCTTGGGAACCCGCACGCCACCAGATATGGCTCCTAGAGAAAGAAGACCTGCTCCTCAGCACGGATCCCCTGGTGGGATGTGGCCCATTTCCAGAGTGGAAATGCTGGCATTCCAGGATGGGCGGCTGGGTTGGGCTGCAGCCTGTGACCCCTGGGCATGGCATGCACGACCAGGGACTGTTGGCTGTGTGCGGGGTGGGCGGTGGGACGGAGGGCGCCCGGAGGCTTGGGCTAGCTGTCCCTGCCTCGCAGCAGCATGGCTCTCGTGGTCCTTCTCTCAGTGGAGAGGACTCAGCCCGTTACCGAAAGTGGCACAGTGCATTCCTGCAGCCTAGAGCCCCAGAGAGTGGAGGTGGGGTGGAGGGGTGGGACAGCTGGATGCATCTGTCCCCTGAGTGTGCCCCGAATGGCTGCAGGTGTCGTCGTAGGGACAGATGCAGTCACTGACGCTGCTGCCCTGGAGGTGGCTTCGGGGTGTCTTGTTTTGCCCACATCAGGGCTCAGTGCAGGGGGCTGTGCTTCCTCAGCCTCCCAAAGTGCTGGGGTTCCAGGTGTGTGCCACAGTGTCAGGCTGGGTCCCCCGTTTCTCACCTGTGGATCTCCCCTAAGGCGCTCGGTTCCAGGGTGCTGGTCCCTAGTGAGGCTCACAGCTAAGTGCGTGGGCAGGGACACTCCTGACACTGCTGGGTCAACCAGGATCCCAGCGTACAGGGTCTGGGCAGGTGGCTTCCTGCAGCGGGCTGGCTCCTTGGTGACCATGGCCATTGGTCTGTAGTTCCTTTGCTCTCTTGGGGGGAGGGGACAGCTGGGCATAGATAGAAAGGGCTTGGGGGTGGCAGCGCTGGCCTTGGCCTGAGTTCCAGCTGAAGGCCTGGAGTGGTCACTGGACTTTTCCTCGGGACACTTTGGCCTTGGTGACTGGCTGCAGGGGTGAAGAGGAACCCTGGGGCCCAGGGAGGCATCATGCTTCCGGGGCAGGCGGCATTAGCTGCCTCCCTGAGGACTGTCGTTGCCTCATTGTCCCCAGCAAAGCAGGGACAAGGATGGCTCTCAACTCCCTGGCTGGCTGTGGGAGCCATGCAGGAAACGGAAGGAAGGGCGCGCAGCTGGTTCCAAGAAAGTGGCTGCAGATGTTCGCCGTGGCCCTGACGGCTCCTCCTCGCTAGCCTAGTGGTCCCTGAGGGCTTCATCTGTCAGCTCTTCTTGCTGGGTCATGGCACAGTTCCTGGGCTGGGCGGGACGCAGAGTGCCCTACCTTCTTAACCTGTCTGAGGAGGGGCTGGAAAATCGGTGTTGCAGGAGCATCTGGGTGGGCCACAGCGCTTCTTGGGCACTTTAGGACCCTGATCAGGCCCACGCCTTGTCTCATCACTGGGTCCCTGTGAGCAGAGGATCCCGTGACCCAGCCTGGCACAGCTGGGCCACTGGCACTTAAATCTGAGACATTCAGTGGCTTCTCAGATCCACACACAGCTCCGGCTGCCGCTCCAGGCTGTGTCCTGCAGAGTCCCAGCAAGGCTGTCACCGAGGCTTCCCCATGGCGATGGATGGACCTGCGCCTGTGGGACTAATTTCTTTTTTTCCCTAAGGTCGCCAAGGAGATGGTTTCCTTGTATCCCATAAAGCAGTGGGAAAGGGAAAGGTCCGGTGGCCCTGTTGTCGCGTGAGTGAGTCAGGGACATGGCCAGAAGGCGCTCAGGGCCTCGGATTTCCTGGGCAACCTGGGGGCCTGTGAGCGTCTGACTCTTTTCTTGCGAGCTCCTCAGGAGAGAATAACAGCCGCTGTGGGGTTATTTCAAGGGGGTTCCCATGGAAACGGGCGTGGGCGTCGCTTCTCAGCACTGAGATGTGGAGTCGGCCAAGGTGGCAGCGCATACCGGCTGGAGGACGCGAGGGGCCTGCTCTGGCCTGCGTGGCCTTGGAGAGCCCCGCGTGGCTCTAGCTCCTGGCTCCTGGGTGGTGTGGAGTGCAAACAGTTCTCAGGAGTCCTAGTCCTGGCGTCTCTTGAAATCTCTGTAGTAGGCACCGCTTCCGGCTCCTTTCCCGCAAGCCGTGGCGCCAGGTCACTGCTCCTCCCTGGGGCCTCTTCCCCAGCGCGGCCGCTGACGTCTGAGGACCCCACCCGCCCGCGCAGACTCGCTTCCACCACACCTGCGTCGAGCAGGATTTTGTTTTCAGGCAGAGCCCTTTGTGCCGGAGCGTGCGCTGAGCCTGGGCCTTCTCATCTGATGAATGAGACGGTGCTGCCCGAGCCGGCTGCCTGCGGAGGGTCCCCAGGAGCAGTATGATGGTGGCCGAGCAGGCGTCAGCACCACACCTGTAACACGGGGCCATGGCCCATGGATGCGCTCTCAGAGGCCTGGAGAGGCAAGGGAGCTGGTGACCAGCGCGTCAGCTCCCGCACCCCCTGCCCATGCAGCGGTGCTTTCCCGTGGGCAGTTGTGTTGGGTTTCTACAGATGGGGAAACTGAGGCTGGGAGGGGGGGGCAACATGATCCTGGCGCAGGCCTGGAAGCAGGCAGAGTCGGGACTCAAGGCTTCAACCCCCATGGATACAGTGTCCGCACTGTCCCCCATGGCTGGTGGCCCAGGCTGGCAGGGGGGTGGGGTTAAGACTCCATAGGAGGGAGAGAGGTGCTGTATGTGGGGGGGAGTGGAAGGGAAACCCAGGCGTTTGGGCTGGAGCGGTGAACATACTCGGGGAGCCCGTGCGTTCCTGTGGGTGTCTGGGCTTGGCTCCGGTGTTTCCCGGAAGCTCCTCCGAGTGAGGCGCTGTCTTAAGCGCTCTCCTTAATCTTCCCTGTGACCCTGAGGATAGATACGCTGTGCCTTTTATTTTCCATGGGAGGAAACCGAGGCACGGGGAGGTCAGGTACTGTGTCCAGGGCGCTCAGCCAGGAAGTAACAGCAGAAAACACTGGTCTTAGGGTCCACGGAGAGGGTTCAGAGCAGCTGCCTGTGTCACGAGGCCTGGTGGCCCTGCCTGTGGGACACACACGTGGGTGGAGAATCCGGGACTGCCTCAGAGTGTCTAAGGGATGCGTTCAGAACGCCTTTGCCTTCAGGACTGAGCCTTTGGTCTGTCCAGTCCGTGAGCAGAGCTGTGTGTTGGGGTCAGAGGCCCTGTCGCAGCTCCTGGTCCCTGCCCGTCGGCTAGCAGCGAGGCAGGCTGGGTGTCTTGTATTCTGCGCTGTCAGTTCACCCTCTTGCAAACTTAGTTCAGTAGCTTCCCTTCAGTGGAATGGATTCCACGATTCCCGCAGGGCGTGGATTCCTGGCACTGGACCCGAGAGTCTAGAATGTTCTGGGTGGTTTCGCAGCAATGACGAAGAGCGTGATGCGAGGGTACGCATCCGCAGGGACCCGGGGGCCACCTCTCTGCGTGGGGGCGGCCAGGTGAGTCAGAAGATGCTCCTGAAAGCTGAACCACCCCTGGGAAATGGAAATGGAAACAGAAACACCTTGTCCTTTTGCTCCAGGAGAAGCTGAGAACCCAAGCCCCATGCAGTTCTTTGCGGTGCAGATTGAGGCTGTGGGAAAGAAGGAAAAAAGTGGAGGGTAGGGGGAGCAGGGAGATAGCTCAGTAGAATAAATGCTTGCCTGGCAAGCTCAAGGCCCTGAGTTCAATCCCTGGTACTGCAAAAAAAAAAAAAAAAACAAAAAACAAAAAACAAAACAAGAAAGAAAGAAAACATGGGCATCATGATTTGGAGAAAGCTGGGGAAGATGCGCAGCTGGGCTGCCTGAACTTGCCAGAGGGAGAGGCAGCGCTTTGTAGTTGCTGTGTCTTTGTAGTTCTAGTCCTCCTGGCTGCCCAGGGCAGGTTAGACAGCCTCTCTCAGCCTTGGTCTTTTGTGTGTAGAATGAAGATCCTCCTGCTTTAGCCTCCTGAATGCTGGGATTACGGGTATGTGCCTCCATTCTTGGAGGATTGCTGGGAACTCCAGGCCAACTTGGACTATGTAGTAAGTTCAAGGTCAGCCAAAACTACACGGTGAAATCCTGTTTCAAAAAAATAAAAACAGAGCAAAAACTTAAAAAGTAAATATAGTGGGAGTTGGAGCAATGAAGCTTTGGCAGTGTCTGGAAGAGTAAAGAGGAAACGAGGTTCGCAAGGGCTGTCCAGGCCCCGCCTTGCTCCTGTACTCTGCTCCCCTAGGTGTGGCCCTATTCCCTGAATCTTCTTGTCTCCATCCCAGTCCCCACCCACATTGTCTCTGGCCTGTGTGGGGCCCACAGCAGGCATCTACACCGTGGTCCTGATTTGTCCACACTTTCCTAAAAGGCATTTGAACCAGAACAGGGTCCCAGATGCCATGCTGGGCGGAGAGGTTGCAGGAGGGCCCATCTGTGGCTAGGCGGGGCTGCTGGCTGTGTCGGCTGGGATCGGCCCCGTGCCCGGCTCATCTCAGGCTGCGTGGGCGAAGGAGACGGCAGAGAGGAACGCACCAGAGCCATCTGCCTCAGTCCTTGGGCCAGATGGTTGGCAAAGACTCCTGGGGGCGGCGGGGTGGGGGTGCACTTGCCCGGCGCCCAGCACCTTTCGGAGCCTCAGCACAGCCCAAGGAGTTGGGCACCATCACTCATGTTTGCAGTAACGGTGAACAGGAGGCCAGAGTGGGTGGCTCACTGGCGAAAGTCACAGAGCCTGGGAGCTCGAACCCAGGGCTGCCTGACTAACTCCCAGGCTGTGTCTCACACTGAGCTATCGAAGCTCCGGCTAGGGCATGGGACAGTTCAGCAGCATAAGTACCTACCTAGCATGTACAAGGTCCCAAGTTTGAACTCCAGTATCTAAAAAAAAAAAAGTGGTAAATCAAGACCCTGGCTAACAGCCATGTCAGCGTAGTTATGAGAAAGCCCCTGCGAGGGGCAACTTGTGCAGGACTGAGCTGGCTCCTCTGTCAGTGCCCGATGTTCCCTGAGCCCCGCTGTCCCCTTGGGCATTGCTTGTCTGCTGTGTCCCCCGCTCCAGTGGACGCCCAGGCAGCGGTGGGGCTAGACAGTGCCCTGTATGGATCACAAACTGCCCTTTGCCTATGAAAACCTTTCTGGCCAGGCATGAAAGCAGATGCCTGTAACCTCAGCTACTGGGGGAGCTGAGGCAGGAGGTGGCTATTTTGAGGCCACCCTGGGCATCTGAGCGAGGTCTTGTCTCAACATTAAAATGAAATGCAAAGGCCTGGGGATGTAACTCAGTGGTAGAGCGCTTGTCTAGCGTGCGTTAACCCTGGGATCGTCCCCAGTGCTGTCGGAGCCAAGCCAAACCAGGGCTTGCAGTTACCTCGTGCTCTGCTTGTCTTAGCGCCTCAGATAATCGCCGTGGTCATCTCTGTCATCCTGTGTTCCCTCTTCCCAGTCCACTGGGCCATGCTTGGTGGCACACAGTGGCACTAAAGCCTCCTGAACTAAATTGAACTGAATGGTCATTAAGCTGCACGGTCACGGATTGATGGTCCCAGGGGCTGAGGCAGGTGGCACAGCTCTGAGGGGAAAACAAGCCTGCTGCCCGGGGGCAGATGGCCAGGGTGGCAGGCTAGGTGCTGGACACCCATGCAGAGATGGCACGCTGGACACAGTCTGGTGGCCTTCTTGGAGCACAGGCTGGAGTCCTCACTCCGGGTCCCCTTATAGCTGGCCGCCTCTGAGTCACAGCAGGATGCGGCAGCCCAAGAACGGTGTGAAGTGAGATGCGATGATCCCCTTGGCCACCTGCCTTCTCCTGCCCACAGCCAGAGTCAGGCTCAGCCTGGGTTTGTTCTGGGCCCGTGGGATGTCCAGGTGGTGTCCAGGTGGCTTGTGGGATGTGCAGGGGCAAGGAGGGAGACACAGGACGGAGAGTGGCAGTGTTCTGATGGCGGTGCTGGAGGAGGAACCAGGCCCAGGGAGGCTCTGGACTGGGGTGTCTGTCCTGGCTGGGACGCAGGGCGAGGTGCAGCAGGGTCTCCTGGTGCCGCGGTGCCCAGCCCCTGCCTTCATTTCCTCATCACGGTCACTTGATACGTGGCTGTTTCTTTTACTTGAGTTTCTTTGCTTCTCACTGGGACAGCCTTGATAGGAGTAGAGGTCCAGGAGGGCCACAGAGGTGTGGGTGCACGGGAGGGAGGGAGGGCCGTGGGTGTGCTGAGCCCAGGGGACAGGCGCTGGGTGGCTTTCTGGGATGGGCTCCCCAGCAGGGCATCACAGCGCGTGTTCCAGTAGGGGCCTTGCAGGGCGGCTGGGGTTCTGAGGCCCCTGCCCTGGTGGGTCTGGGACAGGCTGTGAGCCGAGGAGTGGGAGGCCAGGCTGGGTGGAGCAGTGTCACTGCGGTGACACTGTGTGGAGAGGATTTGGGGGAGGAGCTGGAGGGCAGGGCTGGTGATGGGGCCACTGCAGAGCTTTGCCGGCTCGTGAGCAGAGACCTGGGGTACTTTCTCTGCAGGATGGGTGCCCTCTTGGCCACTGTCCTTGAGTCGCTGGGACCCTCTTTGCTTGTGACCTGCAGAACTGCAAATGTCAGGGCAGCTCTGACCCGGGACCACTTGGAGCTGTGGGATGCCTGTCTACCCCTGTTGCCGACTGGGACTCGGGGCTGACCTGCGTCACCCTCAGAGCTGCTGAGGGACCACTTGTCCCTCTCCGGGGTTCCTGGAAGCACTTCTCAGTCAGTTGCACACTGTTCTTCCCTGGCCCAGCTCTGGAGGCCCCAGCCCAGGAGAGGGGGCCCAGGGCTGGGGCAGCAGCACAGGTGCGGTGACAGCTGGAGGAAGGGGCTTCCTGAGGCACAGGTAGGGAGCCCCCCACGCCCAGGCTGCACGTCAGCACCATGGACAGCACCTGGCAGCATCCCCTGGGAGGCCTTAGCCAGGCTTTGAGCAGCTCTGCCCAGGCCGTCCCCACTGCATTCTGGGAGATTGGCCCTGCCTGAGGAGGTGCTAACGAGCTACACATGCCCACCCTGCAGCCTGGTGGGCCCCGGAGACAGGCTGTGGTGGGACCTTAACTTCCCTGTTTTTGCTTCTGGGCCTGAAGTTGGGCAAGGGATGGCCCGGGTGATCTGGAGATGACACCCTCTCCTGGGCTTCCTGAACGTCCCTCTGCCCCTCCCTCTGACATGCTGCCTCGGTCTGCTTTGTGCTATCACAGATTGCGTGAGGCTGGGTGACCTCAAAGGAAGGAGAATTTATTTCCTGTAGTTTTGAAGGCTGAGAAGCCTGAGATCAGGGGCTGGCACCCTGCCAGGGGCCCTGTGGGGGGGAAGCAGGTGCCAGAGGGTGCGAGCTGCCTGTGTGTACCCACTTTCTCTCCTAACAAACCCGCTCCTATAGTAATTGACCCACCAGGTTGGGGACACGAACCTGTCACGAGGGTGTCCTGGTCACCTTAGGCCCTAGCTCCCAGGGGTGTTGCTTTGGGGTTAAACTTCCTGTCCATGAAAACGTGGTGTGATGGGGTGCACCTGTGATTCCCAGCTCTCGGGAAGCTAAGGAGGGTTGCTGTGAGTTCAGGGACAGCCTGGGCTGCCTACTGGGCCTTCGTCTCAGAAATCCAAGACAGAAAATCTACTCCCTGTGAAACTTGGGGCGCAGTGCAGAGCTCAGGGTTTCCATTTAGGGAGAGCTCAGTGGGCACGTGGGGGGATGAGTTGGGGGCTTGGGCCCTGTTGGGAGGGAGACTGGCCCCGGGCCTGGCTGTGAATGGGTGACTAGAGCCCTCTGTCACCCTAGATCACATCTCCCTGACTTAGGAGAAAATAAGAGGAAGGGGCCTTCTGCTTCTTCTGGGCTGAAACGAGCTATTTTGAAGCATACTAAAGTCAGGTTTCTAATTTTCTTTTAACCTGTGTCTGCTTCAGAAAATTAGAAACTAAAAATCATCTCCGCATGAGGGGGGTGCTGTAAATCAGCGTGCGCCGCCCCGCAGCCGCGAGGCACTTGTACAGGGGTGCCCGCCGTGCCTGTGTAATAAATCTGATTCTTTCTCTTTTTGGGCTCCAGGCTGGTGTAATTAGTTATTTCTGCTGATCTTGCAGTGTGGTGCCTGTGTGTGGGGAGTGGAAGCCGATTTCTGGGAACCGCCTGGGCTGGCTTCTCTGATGTCCCTCTGTGTCCCCTCTGCCTGTTTTTTTTTTTTGGGGGGGAACTGGACCTCCTGCTCCTTTCACCCCTGTATCTGCTGGGAACCCGGAGGGGCAGTGATGGCAGCGAGTATGCTTCTTGGGTCCTTGGGTCATTAGCACATCCCTGGCACTGCTTGGCGTCTTGGAGAGAAGGGCCCTTTGTCTGCCCATGTCGTCAGGCCGCTTGCTGCGTGTTGGCTTCTGCCGGGTCCATGCTGATAGCGCTTTGCTCCTAAACTCCGCTCTGCCACCTGTATGTGCTCCTCACCTCCTGTTTCCTTGGTAACCAGCCTGTGCCGGAAAGGCGGAGCCAGCATGTCTGGCCCTAGTGGGAGTAACTGAAGAGAAACCCGAGATTCTTCTTCGCTGTTCAGCTCCCCTGAGACCCAGGGTCCCCAGGGATCTCCAGGCTGTGAACCCATGTGTGTGCGGCATCAGGGCTGCGGGCCAGGCGTGGTCAGCACCAACCCTGGACAGTCTGGGTGACGCGATGTTAGACACCAACGAAAGTCAGAACAGTTCTGTACAGATCCGGCACCGTGTGTAAAAACCTGTTAAACACCCTATAAAGAAAAACTGCAGCAAATCTAGTCTTACCTGGAAGAAATGGTGAGGGTCCTTTCATGGAAGGGGCTGTGGGGATCTGGGTGGGATGGGACAGGGCCTGAGCCTGGGGTGGCCACCTTGGCGAGGGTGACACGTCCCGTGGGCCTCTGTTGCTCTCGGTGTGCCACGCCTGTCCTAGATCTCAGCCACAGCTGCTCGGCAGCCAGTGCAGCGTGAAGCGTGGTGACACACAAGCCGCGTGTGAGGCGGCTTTCCCGGGAGGCTGGCCTCGTTCTCCCACTTACAAGTCATGTGTGACCTGCGTGGCTGTGCAGAAGGCGTGGGCAAAGCGGGGGCAGAGAGTTTCCACGCAGGGACCGGGCCGTGACTCGAGACTGCTGCTCTGGCGCAGGACAGGAGGTTCCCCTGGCCCGAAGAACCCAGCGGCAGGGGTGGCAGGGGTTGTCCCGGGAGCAGAGGAGCACCAGGCTGCTCTGTCGCGCCCTTCCCTCCTGAGGCCTCGTCACTCTGTTGCTGGAGATCGCAGTTCCCGCTCCCAGGTGCCTGCCACTTCCATAGGAAGCAAACACACTTTGCAGTTCGCTGTCCCAGGCCCTGCCTGTCTCCGTGTGGAGTCCAGGGCGCCCTTGGATGCCAGACATCCGAGGACACTGGGAAAACACACTGCTCTGTCCAGGCTGAGCTCCTTGTGGGAGGAGACCAGGAAGGCTGAAGAATGCCAGGGTCCAGGTTTAGGTGACATTTGATGAACACTCTTCCCAGCTCCCTGTGATGCCAGTCCAGCCCTGCTGCCCCCTGTGAGGCTGAAGTTGAGGCTACTGAGGACTTCCCAGCCGCATACTGCAGCCACTGTGTCACCTGCGGGCGCAGGGACAGTTCAGGCTTTAGATGCAACCGCTTCTGATCGGGAATGATGTCTCTGTCCCTTCCCCCTTCTCTAGCCCTTTGTAGTTTTTATTTCAGACACAGTGGCCCTGAGTCAAAAGGTTGCCCGGGCTGTGCTGGAGTTTGCAGTCTTCCTGCCTCAGCCTCCCAGGTGGTGGATCACAGGCATGCAATACCACGCCCACAGTTATTTTTGAACAGCTGTGTGCAGCCAGGCACCTGACCCACGCTTTTTGAGGAAGTGGAGCAAGGTACTGGTCCTCTATTTTGGTGACTGATGTAGCCTGGATGTGCAAGATAGGCAGACGGGTGGTCAGCGGGCAGTGCTCAAAGGGAGACCAATGCAGCAGGGTACCAGAGAGCAGTGGGGACTGAGTGCTGGGCAGGCTGGACATGGGTGACTCATGGTGCCCCATGCAGGCAGGCACTGGTGGGGCAGGGAAAGGAGCCAGCCGCTCGGGTGGTCCTTTGTCACATCAGGCCAGAGGTGCTGAGGGTGTCAAGCTTTGACCTCCCTTCCCTGGCTCTGTCAGGAAGATCTGGACTGTGTTAGCTCTGCAGAAAGAAACCCACTGGATGGCACTCAGGAATCCCAAAGGTTTGACAGTCACAGAGTTTTCTAACTCGTTTGGCAGTGAATCTGACCTAAATTGATGTGACACTATTTATAGACTTCCCCGAGTGTGGGTTTTCCTGAGTTGCTACAGAAAGACGAATGTGTTTGCCGGCTGCCGTGGTCCTCTGGGGCAGATGCCACGAGGGGCCGCTACTGGCCTGGTCCAGGATGCTCTGGCCTGCAACACCGGTCCTGCTGAGGTCTGTGGGTGAGGCCTGGGACTGGGATTTTGGGGGATTCCAAGACCTCGAAGGTGCTGGCCTTTGGGGGTGTGTGTGGTGGGCTGCTCCCGTGGGCTGTGGATCCCTACACTTGTGCTTGGGTCCAGGATCATCCGTGCAGTCCACGGAGCAGAGTTTGGAGCCCCTCGGAGCAAGGGTGGTCTGAAGGTCTGGGTCAGCTCTGGAGAGGCCTGGTCACTGCCGCTGGTGCTGGGGGGACGCTTGCTGTCGAAGCCAGAACCCTCTTGCCTGAGGTCAGGGTCGCTACAGAGGAGACCCCAGAAGCCAGGTGTAGGGGTGCACGGCTGTGGGCCCGGTACTCCGGGAGGCGGAGATAGGACAGCAGTGAGTGCGGCCCAGCCTGGCAGTTCAGCAAGACCTTGTCTCAAAAGACAAAGAATAAAATGGGCTGGGATTACAGCTCACCTGGGTTCAGTCCCTAGTTCTGCCAACAAAGCAACAGCTGTACTTAGGGCCCAAAGGGGACCATAGGGATGTGTGGCTTCCAGGTGAGGGGCTTTTCCCGCCTGGTAGGAGCCAAGGGGCCGTGCTCTCCAGGGCCGTGGTGGGGCCTCTATTCTAGCCCCGCTCCCTCTCTTCAGCTGGGGCTTTGGGTGTTCACACCAGCTGTAGCCGGCCCTGCCTAACCTAGTCCCCTTTCCTAGCCTGGTGAAGAAGTCCCCGGGGGCTTCTGCCCCTTAGCCCCCAGCCCCTCCCCAGCTTGTTCCAGTCCTTGGACTTGGAAACCGCAGCTCTGTGGGTCCCCTAAGGTTAGTTTCTTAAACTGGGCCAAACGTGAGGGCCCAGGGCAGCGGGAGTGGAGGAACTCTCTCCTCCCAGCGTGGGCTGAGCTGTCCTACGCTGAAAGCAGGGCAGACAGCGCGGAAATGGCCTGGATTTTCCAGCGCCCCGCCAGCCTGTCTGCGAGTTCACTGGCAGCCAGCCACTATTGTCCCCAGTGCTGTGTACACCCAGCAGAGGTTCAGTGTGGCCCCGGGGACTGGGCTGGGCCCCATCACTCGAGGCCCCTGAGAATGCAGTCCCCACAGCGGGGAGCATGGCACGCAGAGAACTCACTCTCTTCTGACCTGTCCTCCGCTCTGGCATTTCCCTGAGCCAAGGTAGGAAGTGGAGCAGAGAAACACAACTTGGGAATCCCTGTCCTGGATGAGGCCGCGTGGCCCCAGGCACTGCGTCTGGCCTCTCCGGCCTCCATGTCCTCGCGGAGCAGGCATCTTCAAGTGGGTCACTCACTGGGCTTTCTGGGATGCTGTGGGGGTCCAGCTGGCCCTTCCCTCAGAGGCCCTGTTCCCTCCAATGTGATGTGACCTTCGTTTATCCTGCCTGGAAACTGTGTTGGCTCCAGAGCTAGGGAAGCCACGTGTGGCAGTTGGAAGCGTGGCTTCTCCTCTTGTTGCCAGAAAGGAGAGGTAGGCCGGGCGGTGGGGTGCGTTCCGCTTTCTTCCAAGCCGCTGCCCGACTCCTGCTGTCACTCCAGCTCTCAGTTACTGTTCTGAAGAGTCGGCGATAAAATTAATTTTGTGGTGCTTGGCGGCCATGCTGCTGAGTTCCTTTTACTGTCTGCATTAGATTTCTCCAGCACAGTTTCTTCTTTGCAGCCTTGAAGTGCAGATTTCTGACTTTGTTATGGTCTTCCTCGGAGGGACGAAGGACTGGCTGTCCATTGGTTATTGATGATCTGTCTGAACCATACACTCGCCTTCTAAAGGGATGTGGTAGATCAGCCCAGAAAGTGAAAACAAGGGTGTGGGATTTACGTTAGAAAAAGGCAATGCCACAGGCCGAAACTGAGGGCGCTTGCGCTGGGTTGAGTGGTCTCGGGAGGGCGTAAGCCAGCCGGTCTCTGAGTGAGTCTCCTTTGCCCACTGCCACACACACTCAGCGCCCGCTGCTGTGGCCCCTCTTCCAGGTCTGTTGTGGAGCTTGCCTACTGACTCTGGCCCTTTCCAGAGTTGCTGGCTCTTGGTACCGAGGAAGTTTGCAGAAGACTGCGGGGCGAGGAGCCAGGCAGACCGAGGTTCGAGCCGCAGCTCGGATGCCCCCTGGCTGTGGGCTCCAGCCTGTTCTCTTTACCACACTGGGCACTGGGTCCATACAGTGCAGTGAAAAGCTGCCCACGGTCCTGGGCTCCTACTGAGGCTGCGACAGGTAACTAGGGGCCCAGCGTCTTGAGTGCGTGGTTCCTGGCCTGTCCATGCTGTCGTCTAAATGAGTGGCCTGGCTTGTTCTTGAGCCTCTCCTGAGTCAGCCCCCGGAACCTGTCAATGGTGAGCTTCCTCCCAAGAAGCCAGCAGCAGTCTTCGCCTTCCCAAGGGTCAGGAAACCTACTTCTGCATTTGGAGCCTCCAGTCAGTGGCGCTTTGTTAGGGCTCCCTCACAGACTGAGTTACCAGTACCCTGGGGAAGGGTTTTCCTGTCTCAGCGAGGGAGATGAGCTCATCCACCCTGGGAGCAGTGCCTGTTGGTTGTGTCAGCGCCACCCTTGACCCTGGCTGGCACCTTGTCCCCATGGAGACCAGGTTGAGTGGACAAGATGGGTTCCCTATGGGCTGGGAAGTGGTGTGCTTTTACGCTGGCTGCTGAGTGCAGGGGCCCGTTTAAATCCCAGAAAGTTTCAGTGACACAGGTTTGTGGGGCCAGCCTCCCTCTTGGCGCGTGGCTCTTCAGGGTGGAGGGGTCTCTGTGAGAGAAAAATTCTGCTACTAAGCTAAGAAAGACAAGGAAGTTCCCACATTGGACATGCAGGGCTGCCGGGGCTCGGGGCAGGGTGCGGTTTACACAGCCTGTGGCTTTCCCTGGAACATTTTGGGGAATTCTCTTTTTAAAAATATTTCCGGTTGAACTTGGGTGTGGTGGCAGACACCAACCATGCCAGCACTCTGAGAGGCTGAGGCAGGAGGACCTCAAGTTCAAATCCAGCCCATAACTTAGTGACTTAGCAAGACCTTATCTTAAAATTAAAAAAAAAGGCTGAGGATACAGCTCAGTGCAAAGGCCTAGGTTCAATTCCCATGTTGTGTGCATGCGTGTGCGTGCACACACACACACATCCAGGTTGACTCGGCACCTGCACCCTTGTTCAGGCTGTGTGCGAGATGTCTGGTGCCAGGTGGGTGTGTCCCTTGGGCTGATCACAAAGCCTTTTTCCACAGGGAGGTGGGCAGGCCAGGTGCTGAATGTTCCACCTGTCAGATTGCCAAGTACTTATCCTAAGGGAATTGCCCCCCAGTGTCCCCCAGCTGTGCCTTCTTGCATCAGAAATCACCCCATAAGGAGGCTTGTTACTTCGTGGTCCAGTGTCTGTGGTATGGTTGAACTCAGTCGAGTTCCTTTTGGTGGATCATGAAGGAGTCCAAATGGAAGCGTCTGATTGGCCTGCATGGGTCATGTGGCAACCAGGAAGTGGTGTGTGATTGGCCAAGCCTAGGACCTAGGATTCCTTTTTTTGGTATTGGGAATCAAACGCAGGACCTGACACTCGCCAGTAGGCGCTGGGCTGCTGAGCTGTCTGCCTGGGCCGCTGGTCACTCGCATGGCTGACTCCCTTAACGGGAGGCACACTTGGTGGGAGGCTCCTCCACAGAGGACGGGGGCACACAGACAGCTACCAGGCACATGAAGCCTGCCAAACCTCCTGTGTGCCCAGTGATCGCAGGGTTAAGGGACAACTGGGGGTGTGCTCCAGAGTTTGGCTGTCATGTGCGGTTGGTGGCTGTGACCTGTTGCCTGGTGCTGCCTCCCGTGACGTGGGATTATGCTCTGTTCTGCTGGGCCCCTCGAAAGAACCAGCTCCCCACGGAACCCTCCCTGGGTCCCCATGAGGACGGCTGTCCACGCTGTCCCGTAACTCGCCTCTGGGACCTTCGCAAGCCTGTGGTGTGTGTGTGCTGTGTGACCAAGAGAGCCGGGTCCCCAGGTCCACGTTGTCATTGCTCCGGGTTCCCTTCGTGCCACGTTTGGTCTGCTGCAGGAGGCCGAGGTCCTCTGTCTGTGGCTGAGGGACTGAGGCTGTCGTGGGTGCCTGGGACAGGAGATGTTGGACTGGGTCATTACAAAGAAAGCTGTGTGGAGGAGCCCCCCTCCCCCCAGGGTCCTCCTGCTACATCACAGCAGGGCTCAAGGTGTCACGAGGCCAGAGCTAGGAAGGCAGGGCTGAGCTTCCCTGCGGGACAAACCTATCCTGATGAGGAGCTGCTCCCACCCTAGCCACGTCCTCCATCCGTTAGCAGAGCCTTGGCACCTTGGCACCTTCAAAGGTCCCACTTGTGGGCACTGCTGCATGGGGATTAAGTCCCAACAGGGTCGCACCAGGCTGCAGGCACTAAGTCTTCCCTCCGTTCTTACCTTCAGCATGACCTGTGGAGGGCAAGGAGCAGATCCCTGTCACGAGAGTCCTGGATGGCAGGGTCCACTGGAGACAGCAGGAGCTCGACCAGGGTCAGCTCCCTTTCCTGACCTGTATGGGTGGGAGTGCCAGGTGGGCACAGGAAGCACAGCTGTGGAGGTGGGCTGGCACGTTCTGCGGGAAAAGGGTTTCTGTCCTTGGGATCCAAAGCCACCCGCGTAGCTTGGAGCCCTGGGCTGGTCCCTCAAGGTCTCCGCAGCCTGCTGTGCAGGGAAGGGAGGGGCTTTTGGTCCTCGTACTGCAAATGATCTTGTTCTCACCTTCACCACTCGCAGTAGGATCTGGTGGAAGGAGACGTTGGCAGTGGGTCTTGGCAGGAGACCAGACATTTGTCATGGCCGAGTGCCAGCCTGCGTGTTGGCCCACAGCCTGTCCTTGGGAAGTCGTGCCCACCTGTCATGTGGAGTGGGACGTGCATGCATGTGGTGTGTGTGCAAGGGGGGTAGGGAGGGAGGGGGGAAGGAGGAGGAATCCACCTCTAGGAATACAGGTCCCCACAAAGTTGGGGTTCTAGATGATAGAGTGAATAATGTTCCCCTAAATGTATGACCAGCCAGAACCTCAGAATGTGATTCTACTAGGAAATAGAGACCTTTGCCTGTAACCAACCAAGATGAGGTCGCCCTGGATAAAAATCAGCCCTAAATTCAGCTGCTGGTCACAGACACGGAGGGACGGGGGCCACGAGGGTGCGGGCACAGCCCGTTGGGGGCCCAGTGGCGTGGCCCTTGCTGCTCTTGTGCCTCTGCTGTGGAGGGATGGTCTCCCTGCTGTGCCCAGGGACGCTGTATCTGGGCTGTGACTGGGTTCCTAGCCCAGGCCTGTGGGTCTGATACTTTTACCCCTGGGCTGAGCTTGGGGCTCAGTGTTGGGCAGAGCTCTGGGAGACTTGCAGGAAGAAACTTGCTTTTTCTTTGTCCTTTTTTTGTACAGAGTCTCACTATGCAGCTTGGACTCATAATGATCCTCCTGTTTCCTGCCTCCCAAGTGCTGGGATTACAGGTGCACGCCACTGTGCCCGGACTCCATTGCCAGCTCAGTGTGCTCGAGAGCAGGGCCGGTGCGACAGGGGGGCCAGGATCTGAACTCTGGCCCCTGCGCTTCCCTAAGCAAGTGCTTAGTCCCCTGAGCTATACCGCTGGCCTTTTTTTTCTGTCTTTTTGAGACAGGGTCTCGCTATGCAGTTCAGGCTGGCCTTGAGCTCACTTTTGTAGCCCAGGCTGGTCTCAACTTGGATCAGTGCTCCTGCCTCAGCCTCCCAAGTGCTGGGTTTACAGGCATGCGCCACCACACCTGGCATTAGGGAGGAACTTTCTTGAAGACTTCTGGCCACTCAGGGCTCCTATCCATTTCCCTCCCTCCTTCCTTGGTCCCCTATAGTGGGCAGGATGACACTGAGTCATCTCACAGGGCTCAGTGACAGGGCTCAGCTCAGCCTGCGTGATTGTGGGGGACAGGATTCCAGGCCACCCCCTGGTCCTGCACAGCCAGGAGCCCTGGTTTCTGGGTGTGATGGTGACTGGCACAGGAACTTGGCCTGGACTTAATTCTGGCTTCGCTGCTTGGTCTCCATCAGTGTGGGTTGGGCGGAGGCCGATTCACCCTTAACGGGAGGCAGCTTTGAGCTCCTGCTGTGTGTCAGCGGCTGTGGACTTGGGTCCCTGGGGATCCCCAAAGACCTGGGCAGGTGAATGTGTTTACACTGAAGCTGGCACAAGGTACAGAGGGAGCCAGGCTGAGTGTGCCAGGCAGCCAGGCTGGAAATATCCCGGAGGGATTCAAGGAGCCCAGGCCGAAGTCCAGCCCGGTGCAAGGTGCAGTGTGGGACCCCTGCCGGCCCCCCAGGTCTCCCAAGGTCACATGGAGGATGCTGCTGACCCATCAAGAATGGTTGCGTTCAGTGGAAGATGCCCATGACCCAAGCCTGCGATGAGGGGCTATGGGGTTGGGGGGCACCAACCCCTCTGTTGAAGGGCCCCGCTGTCTGGAGGGCTCTGCCTAGTAGGAGCTAAAGGTTTTGCGGCAGAAGGAGCTGGATATAATGCAGGGCATGGTGGTGCACGCCTGTGAATCCCAGCACTTGGAGGCTGAGGCAGGAGGATTGCTGTGAGTGCCAGACCATCTTGGGCTCCATAGTAAGTTCCAGGTTAGCCTGAACTGCAGAGTGCTGGCGAGGCCCTGGAAGGGTGTCTCTGAACACTCTGCCCAGTCACACCAAGCTGCTGGGCGCTGGGGCTCTGCACCTTGGCTTCTCCACCTGTTCCCCGAGTGTCTAGGCCAGTTTTCTGTTGCTGTAACTGACAGCCTGAGACGGAGTAATTTCCGGGTAGAACATTCTAGAGGGCTTGGTCTGCAGGTGGGGTGCCCTCCCTGCTGAGGGCTGGTGCTTGATTGTGACTTGAGAGACACGCAGATGTCAGCTCAGCCGTGCCTGCTCTTCCAAAGCCGCTGATCTGCTGCGCGGCGGCCTCCTCTCGCGGCCTTCCCTCCTCCACCACCTCCTGTGCAGGCCTCGCCTTCAGAGTTGGGAATTTCGCTTCGAACATGTGAAACTTTGGGGACTGTGCAACCACAGCAGAGCGCGCTTGCTACAGAGTCACCCAGGGACTGGGGGCCCTAGCACCTGCCCAACCCCTTCTTCTACTGAGAAAGGAAGGTCATTACAGCTGTGGGGCCTGCTTTCTGCTGGGCATTGTTGCACTTCGCCTTTGACTACGAACTCACGTGATCCTTACAACAGTCTCTCGAGGTCCTAGTATCCCCATTTCTCAGAGGAAGAGGTGGAGGTGCCAGGGATAAGGAGCTGCCTGGGTATGTGGCAGAGATGCTGGGGCCAGGCGATGTCAGGAAGCCAGGCAGCTGGCATTTGGGAAGTGCCAGGTGGGGCACAGACAGGGTGGGTGACTCAGGGATGTGTGGGAGGCGGGGGCGCAGGAGGCTGGGGTTGAGAGTGGAGCACTGTGCCTTCTTCACATCCTCTCTGCCACCAGGGGACCAGGCCAACGCGTCTGTCACACACTGTGCCAGCCCTGTGTTCATGCCTGTCGGGCAGGATGACTCGGTCCTGCCCACTGCTTCCTGGCCCTCAACATCCTCATCATTGAAACGTGGGTGCCGGCGCTGCCTGGGTATGTGGGTGCCGGCATAGCCTCAGGGCTGCTGCTCGGGTGGAGTGAGGCCAGTGACCAGGAAGGACTTCTGTGTAGTGAGGTTCTGCCACGTTCGAGCAGTCCAAGTGGCAGAGCTGGGTCCCCCTGCCGACTCGGCACACCTCCCGACATCCAGATGGCCTTCAGGGCCACCCCTGTCCCTGCCAGCCACCGCCCTGTGTGTGCCTCTCCACACTTCCACCTCTGTGACACTTTTCCAACCAAACGGGAACTCAGACCCCAGCGCCTGCTCTGCTGCTGGGTCCCAAATCTGTGGCGCACCCCGAGTCCCTCATCCTTGCAGCCGTCCCTCTTCCGGCCTTGGAAGTCTGCGGGGCAACCGTGGGTGACAAGGCACACCCAGGCGGAGGGTTAATTAAAGTGCATGCCGAGCTTTGTAGAACACGGGATGCTTCATTAGGCCCTGCGCCCTCCTGCCGGTCTCTGAGCGCTGGCACTGGTGTAATTACAGCTGGCGCAGCCTCATTAGCCAGGGAGGCTGCACTCGGGTGGCCGGGCTGGGGCCTGTGGGGTGTGGGCCTAGGTGCTGAGCCTGCTGCCCAGCCGTCTGTCCATCCTTCATCCACATGCTAACGGGCTGGTGGTGTGAGCCTGGGGCGCTTGTGACATTAACGGCCTCTGAAGGACACATGCTACACAGATGGTGGCAATGTCCCCAGGGCTAAGATGGGTGGCAGCTTCTGGTCTGTAGTCAGTCTTGGTTCTTGCTGCTTGGTGGGCCTGTGACAGTGGCGTTTTACACTCCTATGGGAGCTCCTGTCCCCACCCTCCAGCCTCTTGCTCCAGGGCTGACCGCACCTGGCACGGCTCAGGGAAGCCCTGGGAGGAGGGCGCTAGGTCCATCTGCTCCAGCCCGCAGCCCCAGTGCCAGGCCCTGTGCCAGGCCTTGTGCCAGGCTTCAGGATGCTCCCCGAGGCCACTCGGCTTCCCAGAGTCTGAGTCAGCTCCACTCAGCAAGTCTTTCTTAGGCCAAGGTTAGGTTTTTGTTTGCAATTTGTTTTGTTTTTGCTTCTCTCCTTCTCTGTGGGATATATTTGTGAGCAGAGTTTTGTTTATTTTAAAAATAAAGCTGGGCGTGGTGGGACATGCCTACAATCCTGTAGAAGGCTGAGGCAGGAGAATTGCAAATTCAAGCCCAACCTGGGCAACTTAGCAAGACCCCATCTCAAAATAAAAAATTAAAAGAGTGGGTGGGAATGGACCTCTGCAAAGATCTGCTTCAATGCCCAGTGTTGTGGTTTGTATGTAGTTGTCGCCCCAAAGCCTCATGTAAATCATGGGGCTGTCAAGCGGGGCGCTTCAGGGGCGGGGCTTGAAGGGGCGTGGCCAAGAGAGGCGCGAACCCTTAAAACTGACAGCACGCGCTGTCAGAGTGCCCTCCCCCACTAGGCAGTGGTTTCCGGCGGAGGTATGGAGCAGATCATCCTGGACAAGGCAGCGCCCCAGCGTCTCCTCCAGTCCCTATAAAGCGGGGGCAGCATCTTGAAACCTCTAGGAACTGTGAGCTAAATGAACCTTTCCTCCCCTAAGTTTGTGTGGCGGGTATTTGTCCCCGCAAAGAGTGAAAAGTAACTAAGACACCCAGTATAACTTCCTTTTTCTTTCATTCTTTCTTTCTTTTTTTACAAACAGCTCTCCTGCGACAGAGCCCCTGCTTTCTTTGCATGGTGCTGGTGTCTGAGCTTCACTTCCCTCCCTCTAGCTGCGTGCCCGGAGCCCTGCAGTCTACCTCTGCAGAGCAGTGGATGAGATGCCACAGAGGGCCTTTTTTTTTTTTTTTAATAGCGAAGAACCCAGCAGCAGTGTTTAGTGTATATTAGAGTCTGGGTACTCGTGATCCTTAATACGTGAATGCCTCAGGGGGCCCTGGGACGGCGGCAGCCCTGGCTGTCTGGTTCCTCTGTGGTCTTCAGGCCCCACTCTCGGTTGACCTGGAGGGCACCCATAGTGTCCTGGATTATCCGTGTTCTGGGGTGGCCTCAGTGTCCCACACCCTTCAGCCTCACGTTTCCTCACGTCCTTACCCTCTGCACTCACAGGGCTCCCTACCTGTTGCTTTCCACCTTCAGATTCCTGGCAGAGGAATAGGATTGACTGAGCTGTTTGGGAAGCCTGGCGATTGGCTGTCTGCGGGAGGGCGTGGCTGCTTCTTGATCCAACCAGATGAGACTGACATGGGGGTGTGGTCAGGTGGGAAGGATTACTGTGGCCAGGACTGCAGGTGCTGCTCTCTTAGAAAGGAGTTGGGGTTCCCTGAGAGCAAGGGGTACAGGAAGCCGCTGTTGCAGTTGGACTATTAATTTATCTAACCTTGGACCCCTTTTGCATCTCTTGGCATTGTCATCTTTTGGTGTTAAGTATTCTAATGACAACCAAGTATTTAAAATGCCCAGTATCCTCTATATCCGTGCTGAGCCGATCGAGTTTAATGGGAACCACGTGTGTAATTTAAAGCTCCTAGCAGCCATAGTACACAAATGAAAAGAAAAAGGTGAAGTTAATAGTGATAACTTCTGTATCCAAAATCTTAAAATGATGTGTTCTGTTTTCCACGATAAGTCTCTGAAACAGGCATGCGTACAGGAGCGCATTTCGGCTCAGCCTGAGGCCTGGGGGCCTCCTGAAGCTCGGATCCACCGCACTGGGCCCAGCGCTCTCAGCGATGGCTTTGCTTTGTAGCCTCGAGGAATAATTTTTAATGCTTTTTTTTTTTTTTATCCCGAGAGAAAAAATTCGAAAATCAGTCTTACCTACTTTCAGTAGTTGAGGATTTGTTCTACTCACTCATCTAAGGGTATTTGACTTAAAAATACTAGGATTTTAAGCTGGGCACCATGGGAAAAGGCTGAGGCAGGAGGATCACAGAGCCCAGCTAGAGTAACCTAGCAACTTCCTGAGAACCTGTCTCAAAGTAAAACATAAAAACGGGCGGGGCAGGTAGCTCTGTGCAAAGGCCCTGGGTGCAATCGCTGGGACAGGGATTTTAGCAACAAATGCTAGCAGAAGCTGCTTCGATTTGTTGGGGATACAGTATTTTCATCCTGTCTTGCTGGGCCCCACTTTCACTGGGCCATTGTTGAGTTTTCCCACCCATCCCATTCCCTCAAATGCCGGGTAGCACGCTGTCCGCCTTCATTTCCCACCACTGAGCCTCTCGGCGGCCAGCAGCTGCCATGACCAGACCCCGGCTGGGTGGCTTAGCCCTGCAGAAAGCTTTCCTTTCCCTGGTCTGCAGGTGCAGCCCACAGTCCAGGCGTAGAAGGGAGAGCCGTCCAGTAAGTAGGGGCCACCGGCCAGTTTCTGCCTGGGGTTTGACATTACCCCTCCTCTGCTTATAACCTTCTCTTTGCAAGCACAGTTGCCACGGTGTAGGGAGCCAGGGTGAGCTTCTCAGGGCATCTGCAAATACACTTCTGCCTCACGTTGTGTGTTCTGGGGATTCGATATGTTCACTTTTTGTCTGTGTTTTGCAGAGGGGGCACTGTTCCGTGGCCACCTGAGATGTTAGGGTTTGGCAGAAGCACAAGGGGCGAGGCAGCATTTTGTTTTCCAAGCTGTGAAATGCATGCGATGCTACTGGGAGATGAGCAGCCGCCTTCCCAGTGGGCAGCGCTGTCCTCCTGGGCGGGCCGGGGGCAGGGCCTGGGGGTGTCTGTTCCATGAGGGAGCACCTCAGACGCAGCCTCCAGGAAGGCAGAGTGGAAGAGAGCAGAATGCCTGCA
Organism: Capromys pilorides; assembly: GCA_004027915.1. NCBI lineage: Eukaryota > Metazoa > Chordata > Mammalia > Rodentia > Capromyidae > Capromys > Capromys pilorides. The sequence continues at coordinate 35,142 of PVKN010000247.1, read as the reverse complement.
GTTGTTCAGAAGTCAATAAGTATTTGTGGCACGTAGAGGAGGCCTGGCCCAGCCCGGCGCTTAATGACGCTAACTCTCACCGTGGCAATTGTAATTACTGTTGCTGTATATTTCTCTCTGCGTCATACACTTCTGTATTATTAATGAGGATGGGCATGGTTAAAATGAAGGAAGAGTCCCCACCAGGATACAAACAAAGATCTCAGCGGAACCCATAAGGCACCGAGAGACTTCGAAGGTGCCCTTCTGGGCCTGCCTGCCCGCCCTTCTGCCCGGCTGTTACCATGGTCGCGCCAGCTTGCGGCACGCCTTAGGTGCCATCCTTCTCTTATGGGAGTGTCACGGTGGCACTGATTTGAGTCTTCAGTGAGATTCGGATTTGCGTGTCGGCATCTGGACTCAAGGTGGGCTGCCTTCTGAACCCCGTCTTCGCAGGTCCCTTCTGCTGATCACTGCCTGGGAATCTGGGGGATGTGATAATAGACCTCGGCGGTAGTACACGAGAATGAAAGCGCCCCCATGACTGTTGGGGTGGGGGCTGCCTCCAGTCCCCTCCTCATAATTAATTCGGGGTTCTCCTCCTACCCTGACTTCTGGGGAATTCTGCCCTGCAATTGTCTTCACCCCATCCTTACTCGTCTCTTTATTTATCAGACCCAGTGATTGGCTGGTAAGAGGCAGCGGAGCAGGCTGCTGGGAGACGTGAGGAAGGGCTGGTCTGGCTCTGCCCCGAGCATCGTGACCTTCCTGCTCGGTTTTCTCAGCTGTGAAATGGGAAGCCTGACCTGACAGTCGCATAGAGGAAGTGTGGACATACACTGCGCAGGCGTGACTCGTCGTGGGCTTGATCGTGGCTGTGGTTCAGTCCCAGAGGCAGTGGAGTTCTGGGAGCTGTGGTCTTGCTCTGAGTGGCACCAACAGAGGAGCTGTGGTCCCAGGCCGACCCAGCCACTAAGTGGGCACCGTGGAGGCTGCCACAGGCACCGTGGTGTGTCCCTGCATGAGCGCCTCCTGGCTTCCTAGCCTGCTTTTAGTGAGGGCTTGGCCGAAGTGACTCCATCTTGATTCTGGCTATCCCAGCCTGGCCTTCACGTCCCTCTGAAGCTCCTGCCCTCATGCTGTCGAAGCTCCTTGCTCCCCTAGGAGCCCTTCTTGGTGCCGTTTATTACAGATTCCTGAGCCCTCTCCCTCCCGCACCCCTGCCCCATCATGACTTTCAGGGCTGACCATTTCCTCACAGGCTGTGGGATTCCGATGCTCCTACAGGATCAGGGGCAGTCTCCCCGTCCTGGCGGTCATCCCTCTGAGTCTTTGGGTGGCCACCATGGCCCCTGGGTGCTTCAAGTCAAGAAGGAGGTGTCCCTGTAACCCAAAGTGCAGGTCAAATGGTGGGGTCAGGATGGTGTCTGCCCCTCATTGCAAGTGAAGCCCTGCTGGACCAGAGCAGTCTATGGCTGGGGCTGCTTGTGGGGGGCCCAGCTGGGGACCTCTGCAGCCAGGTTCTGGCTGAGACCTTACCCTGCTGTTGGTCTCTCAGGAGCTCTGTGCACTTGGGTGTGGAGCTGGAACTTTTGTCCAATTTTATCTTATTTTTTTCCAGTCAAGACACTCGGGGAGGGAAGGCAGAGGCTGGGGAGGAGTTCGTGTTAGCCTCGTTGCTAAACCCGCTCCCCAGGGGGCCCTGTGTCTCTGAGGCTCCAGCCCGCTCCTGAGCAGTCATCCCTTCAGCCAGGGAATCGCTCCCAGCTGGGCTCTGAGGTGGGACGCTCCTTCCTGTCTGAGTGCTGGTGGCTCCTCCTGTCCCTTTCTGCCCCGGGTTCCCCAGGCAGGCCTTGAAGGTGGCCCAGAGACAGGTTCTGCAGCCCAGCACCTCGTTGCAGGGTGGGGCTTCCTCAGCAGTGGTACAGGGCCTCCGCCTCCTGGAAGCCATCTTGACTCCCATGACACCAAGAGCCACCTCCTGCGTCCTCCTAGCCCTGCCCCTCTGCTCAGCCTCCCACAGTAGATGCTGCTGCCTGGGCAGCAGGAAGCTTGGGCTTGGTCCAGGCACTTGCTTGCCAGTGTCCTCAGTGAGCTCACTGCTAGGGCACTGGCGCTGACCTGGAGCCATCAGCATAAAATACTGGTGACACAGGGCAGTGAGCAGAGGAGGTCAGGGCCCAGCATACGCTCCTTTCCCTTGGTCTCTGGAGGGCCCGACTGCCATGTCATCTTCCCCGAGGGCTGCTGGGGTCAGCGAGCGACGGCTCCGAAGCCCAGTGCAGGATGACTTCTGGGTGAGGGCTGGGGAGAGAGCTTGGGCACAAGCGCCTGTCTGGCAAGCACAAGATCTGGAGCTCGATGTCCATTACTGTCCCCCCTCAAAAAAAACAAGACAAGCAAACAAACAAAACCAGGACATCAGGAAATATCTACCAAGGAAGCGGCTGAGTCAAGTGGAATTTCTAGTTTTATTTATTTGCGAGATCTCCAATTTTTAGAGTCCAAGATACCACCTTACAATGATCCATGCGCAGACATGTTCACAGCAACACAGCTGACAGCAGCCGGACCGTGGAAGCAGCCTGTAGGCGCAGCAGAAAATGAATGCGTGGAGTGTGGCGTGTTCCTCAAGTCACGCTTCAGTGCTGCGCAGTTTCTCTTCTATGAGAAATCCCAAGTGTAACTAAAGAGCAAATAAGAGATAGATGGACGGGAGCAGGGAGCGAATCCTTTGTGGAAAGGGAGGGGACCAAGAAACGCGGGGGAGGGGGATGCAGCCAGAGCTCACCTTACGCATGCGCGCCGGCTCAACCGCGCAGCACGAATGGGGAACGTGGACTGTTTTGATCAAAGTGCTTGTACAGGTGCAGGTGTTCTGTAAACAAGGAGAAGTGTCGCCCTGAGTCCTGGGCTGCTTGTAGGGTTTCATAAGGAAAACCTGACCCGTGGAACTCACCAGCCTTTCCTGTGAGCCGCGTCTGGAAACGGAAAGCCTCCGCTCCCCTGGTAGCAGGCGCACAGGCCCAGTGCCTGGAGCAGCCGCTCTCCTGGAAGGTTCTTCACCCCGCCGGCCTTCCAGAACAACTCAGAGCAGTGAAATGGGGACCTAGTGGCTGGTGTGGGCCTCGGCCCCGGGGCTGGCTGCAGCCTCTCCACTGGTGTGTTGGAACATAGGACATTAGCTGGGGACATGGGCGTGACCTAGGGCCAGCATTCCCAGCACGGAGGAGAGCCCGGTGAGCGGGTGCACTGCCAGGCAGACACTGTAAGTCGTATTTTATGACAGTGGTTGGTACAAAAAAAAAAAGTGATTGGAAAATTTTTTTTTTTTTAATTTTTTTGTATTCTTAGGGAAGGGTCTACAGGGTGTTCAGGGTCTCACTACTAGATTGGACTCGTATTGATCTGCCTGTTTACAGCCTCCCAAGAGCTGGGATTATAAGCGTGCACCACCACTCCCAGTCTCAACCACTGTCTCAGGGTGCCCTGAGGGCGGGGCCAGCACGGCAGGCCCAGGGACACCCGGCCCCTGTGCCTGCTTGCAGGTGCTTTAATTTGCTGAGCTATTTGGCCGGCCCTTGGAAAACTTCTTTGGCATAGGCTTTTTTACACTGTTAAAAGTGATCGCTGGTCCCAGCAAGCCTTGTGTATGTGGGCTGAGTCTGTTGATATTTAGAAATTGACATTAGAAATTGAAGTTAAAGCAGTTAAGATTTATAGCTGAGTGTATTTCAAAATTTGAAAAATTGGGCCAGGGAGATAGTTTGGCGGTCTAAGTGCCTGCCTGGCAAGCAGGAGGACCCAGGTTCAATCCCTTGTACCACATGCTGTGCTGGCCTGGGAGGGAAGGGGGGGGGGGGCGCCTCTATACTGGGTGTGGTGGTGCACACCTATAATCCCAGCACTCGGGAAGCTGAGACAGGAGTCTGAACTGCGTAGTGAGACCTTGTACCTAATAAATAAGACAAGGAAAAATACTTAAGTTTTATTTTTTTTAAATCACAAATCCACTATTGGCTAACATGATTTTCTTTTTCCAAAAAAGGTTTTTACACAGTTAAGTGTTTCTAAAAAGAGTGGTGGTAACCATTGATTCGTTTCACGAGCATCTAGTGAGATTGGACCAGTTTGGGGAGGGTCAGACCTCCTCAGACAAATCTGGGATATTTTGCAATTTGATAAAAGTTAATGATCTTTGTGCTGAAAACGAGCCAAAGTGGTGTTGCCCTCTATGTGTTTACTTGGAATGGGTGGTGGGTGGTGGATTCGATCTTCCAGGTTGGCTGGCCGGAGCCTCAGACAGGGGGGGTGGCGATGCTGTTTCTCCGGTCCCCCTCTTTCCCTCTTTGCCCTTACTGCAAAGACTGAAAAATAATTTCAGTTCAGTGCACGGTATCCACTTCAAGTGTTGAGTTGCAGGATCATGAGCCACGTGCACTTAGGAAGTGCCCCCTCGCCCCCATCAGCCCGGCTTGGGCCCCGCTCTGCATATGGAGAGGCACGGATGAGCCTCTGTCCCTGTGGCACTGGGCTTTGCCTTCTAGAGTTCCCCAGGATGGATCCAGGCCATGCTAATTTGTCCAGTCTGGCTTCTCTGACTCAGCACCGTTACTCTGAGATTTTCCTGACAGTGTGTCCATTTGTGTAGCTGAGCAGTTGCCTGTTGTGTACTTGCGCCATAGGGTGTTTATCCCCTCCTGTTGAAGGACATTTAGATTGAGCTGTTGTAGTGGATGCTGCTGCTATAACATATGAACATATGTATACAAGCATGTGCACTCATGTGTTTTCTGCTCTCCACTAAGAGTGTTTGGATGGCATGCTGGGCATGTGTTTAACTCTTTTTGAGACAGGGTCTCCATGTAGCCGAGACTGACCTCGAACTCATGGTGATCCTCCTGCTTCAGCCTCCTGAGTGCTAGGATTATAGGCATGGGCCACCACATCCCACTTCATGTTTAACTCTTTGAGTTGGGGGTCAGGAGGTAAAAGTTCCAGGCACCCCACATCCTCACCCCATATCCTCACCAACTTGGCGCCATGGGTTCTGTGAACTCGAGTGGTTCTCTGGGTTCATTGTCCCTGGGGACTCGAGGCTGAGCGCCTTTGGTCCCCATGGCCACCCCCGCTGCTTGCTTTGGGAGGGACCTCCTCTAGTTGTTCATCTCAGGGCCCATTGTCCTGTGGCTGAGTCCTGGGAACCTTGACACATCAGGACACCTGTAGTTCGTCCCTTGCCTGCACCCCGAGTATTTCCTCTCAATTTGTTGTTGGCTTTTCGTTTCTGTGAAGGTTTTATCTCATGCTTGTTCATTTCTCTTTTGCTTTTCGTGCTTGTTGTGTCATGTCAGAAATCCAGGAGGCTGGGTGCGCTCCAGAGGGGTCTGGTGGGGGGGGGGGGGGGGGGGGGGGGGGGCGGGGCCCTAGGTGGCTTTCCTGTGTGGGACTCCTGTATGGGGATGGCCACTCTTTCCTCATGGACTTGCTCAAGTGCTCTGGCAAAAATCAGTGGCACGCCACAGGAGCATAGTGCATGTTTGCTGAATGAATAGACTGCATCTTTCAGAGAAATGAAAGATGCTTGGCTGGGGTTGAGAGTAGGAGGAGTGGTCAGGCTGTGTCTGGAGGGCAGCGGGAAGCTGCCAAAGGCTCTGCTGCTAAGTGGGGCGTCAGTGTTGGAGAAGAGTCCCTCTGAAGCTTTGGCAGTGGCTGGAGCCAGGCGGAGGACATGGACTGGCCCCACCAGCTCTGATCTCGGCACAACTCAGGGAAGTTGGACCCAGACACGGCAGCCCCCCAGCTGCTGCCGGAGCAGGCGGCCTGGCTCGTGGGTCTGGCGGGCGCACTGACACGATGGGACCTTAGAGATGTCCTTGTCCCCAGGCCAGCACAGCCCCCTTGCTTGTCTGCCGGCTGGCTAATGGAGCTGGCTGTAGCCTGAGCAGGCGGGGCGCGTGGGGTCCCCATGCTGGGAGGACAGAAGCCGGCCCAGGCCAGCTGGCCGGTCCAGACCGAGCGTCGGTGGGGGTCCGCGTGAGGCCGCCGTGCTCCTCCTCCTGGCACCTGGACGGTGCCTCACAGTTTTCAGAGCCACCGACGTGGCTAGCTCTGGTCACTGTGCTGCAGTGGGGAAGGCGAGCGCAGCCTGGCGCACACGGGGTGGCGGGGGAGCTGGAGCCGGGCCCGCGCTCTGCCCGCGCTCTGCTCACGCTGCCTGTGCTTTGCGCATCTCCTCTCGGCCTCTGTCTACGTGGCTTGGACAGAGTTCACAGTGTGATGGAAAAGTTCAGTGAATGTTTACGCTTAAAAGAAAATATGTTAAAATGGAGGCACACATCGCCGCTGGCCTATCTAAAAGCCCCCCAGGTTAGTGCGCCCGCGTCCCACCCTCCGCGCCGCTGGCGGAAGCGGCTGTGGAGTCCTCTTTCCGCTCTCCAGGTACACTCTCGGCCTGCCTCGATGTCCAGAATCCCTTCACCATACTGACTCTTATGGTCATTTTTGCTTTTGGGCAAAGCCAGAAGTTGCGCAGTGCCGGATCTGGTGACTAAGGTGAAGCAGGGCCCAGTGTTACGTTTTCATGAGCTGCCTTTCTGCTATGGCGCTCAGCAGCGGCATTCACTTTTTAAATTTTTTAAAAATGTATGTAGTACAGGATCTACAGGTTCTGCAGGTCTCAGTACACAGATTGGACTCATAGTGATCCTTCTGTTTTCAGCCTCCCAAGCTCTGGGATTACAGGCGGGTGCTACCTCGCGCAGTCTCAAGGCCTCTCAGCGTGCGCTGGGGGTGGCCCAGCACTGCGCGCCAGGGATGGAACCCTGCCGCTGCGTCTGCGTGTTCTCTGTATTTTGGTCACACCTGATAAAGACCCAGTGAAAGAGGGCACCAGAGCTGCTACAGAAAGTGGCGAGAAGTATGGGATCGGTACATTGGAAGCAGGGGCTTGGGGTGCGTTATCTTGGGTGGGGTTTAATGACAGTGTGTCTTACTGTAATATATCTGTAAAAATTCAAACGGTCCCCATATTTTTTGGTCACACCTCCTCCTCAGTACCCTCATCGTCCATCAGTAATGGCAGCTGTGGCTTTGTGGTTTCTGGGTGCCAGAGAACTCTTTTATTTTTGCCTTTTGTCCTCATACCCAGCCCGGAGTCTTGTACCCTCAGGGATGGGAAGCTGGGGCTCAGAGGCTGTAGCTTGCTGAGTGTGGAGGCCCTCCCTCCCTCTCTGCTGTCAGTGCCTGGGCTTTGTCCCCAAGCCAGATCTTGGTTTGTGTGTTCAGGCCCTGGCCACCTGGCCGTTGCTTGGGGACCCAGGGAACCTTCATCCTCAGGCACACCTGGAGGGGGGATCTTGGGGAGTCGTGCGGCAAGCAAGCAGGTGGGCTGGCTGGTCTCTTTGGGTCCCAAGGCCCGCTGCTGCCCCTGGCCACCTTGCCACCTTTGAAGGGCCATAGGGTTCTGATTGAGGGATAGTACCCAGAGGGCCATGCTCAGGCCGGAACTGGTGTCCCCTCCTCTCTGATCACAGTCCCTCCTGGCCTGGCACGTGCAGCATCCTGACCAGACCCCGATGCCCACGGGCAAACCCACGTTGCCTTCCTCCAAGGCCATCTGCCTCCGCTGGCCTGGCCAGCAGACACTCAGCGGGGTCCTGGGCAGAGATCAGCTGGCAGCCATAGCCCTGACCTCCCCCTACCCTGTTCCCTGTGGCGCGTTCTGAAGGGGCAGCCATATCCACCCCGCAGCAGCCTCGTGGCTGGCAGAGTTGGGCACAGCCACAGTTTAGGGGCAGGATGCGGGCATTGCTGAGGCTGTTGATGCCCTAGATCTCTTCTGGGTCTGGATTTTGTTTGATGACTTTTCTGTTTCTGTTTGGGACTGTCTTCTTTTTTCTAAGTACTGGAAATTGAACTCAGGACCTGTGCTTACCAGGCAGACTCTATGCTGCTGAGCTGTGTCCCTAGCCCCAGAGCCTGTTGTGTGTGTGTGTGTGTGTGTGTGTGTGTGTGTGTTTGAGACAGGGTTTCACTTTGTAGCTCAAGCCCAGGAGTAGATGCTCAGTCCCGGCAAGCCTGTGCCAAACCTGAGGCTGCACTCTCGGCCTTGGCGGGAGGGACCGCAGCAACTCCATGGCTTTTGCTGCTGCAAGGATCCGAGGGGCCGGGGCCGGGACTGCGCAGCATGAAGCAGAACCTGCGACCCATCTGTGCACCTCCCAGCCGGTGGCTGCAAGCTCTGTGGCCGGAAGCAGAGAGGACACAGACTCCAGCCCAGCCTGCGTGCCTGTCACGGGACGCTGCCCTCAAGGGGAGTTCCCTCTCCCACTGTCATGGGGCATCGTAGTGATGTCCCCCCCAGGAGCTGGGCTGAGGTGCAGAGGACAGCGGATATGAAATTGACACAGAAATTGTAAATTGCTGGCAGACATCAGTGCCTGTTACTGTGGTAACCGCCCAGCTATGGCAGACCTCGACGCCCCAGTAGCAGTGGTTCTGTTGCTGTTTTAATTTAATAGTGTTGTTATTTTCCCCATCATAAAAATAACATGCATTATGCATGTGCCTAAATGCACTAGACATACACATTAAATTATGCAATTTTGTATATCAATTATGCCCCCAATAAAGCCATTAAAATAATACACATTCATTACAGAAAATGTAGAAAGCACAGAAGAGTAGGAAGAAGAGAAAAAAAGATTCTGCAGCAACGAATAAGTCCCTGATAGCATCTTGGAGAATTCTCTCCAGCTTTCCCCTGCGAGCGCCTCCTCCTCAGGGCTGTGATCACTGGTCTATATAATTAAACTCGTTTTATACACAATTTTACATCCTGTTCTTTCCCCTTAGGGGGTTTTAATATGCAGTAGCCGGAAACAGAGCCGCCCTGGGGCTCAGCATGGCTGGGATGAGGCTCGGCTTCAGCCTCTGGGTGTCCCTGGATAGGCAGCATCAGGTGGCGGGGACATCGTGACTCTGCACCCCGTGGCCCTGTGGTTTCCCGCAGGGTGCTGCTTCCTTGGTTTTGTCTAAGTACAATGGCACATGTGTCCTCCTGATTAGTGGCCGAGTGCAGCGCCCTCATCCCGCTTCCAGCCCTTCTCTTCTGATGCCATCAGAGCTGGATCTGCCAGGGTGCAGAGGGCCAGGCAGGCCAGGAGCCGTCTCCCAGAGCATGTCTACCCATGCCCACCTCACACAGGACCACGGAGGCTTTGTGGTGCAGCTGTGGACTTAGAAGTCCCAGAGCTGGTCTGGTGGGGGAGAGAGGTCGAAGACAGGGCAAGTGTCCCGGGAAGAGACCAGGCTGAGGGGACATCAGGCGGCAGGCGGCGGCTCTGAGTGGGCCTGGGACGTGGATGGCAGATTCAGCAAGGGGCGCACATTGGGCCTTCTGTCAGAAGTGACAGAAGGGACTGTGGAGATGGGGTCCGCGGTCAGGAGTGGAAGGAGGGAGAGGGAGACAGGAAGCTGGGCTGGACAGAGTTGTCTCCTTGGACTGCGCTGAACTCTAAAGCGTGGCTGCGGAGCCCTGGCTGGCTGGGCCTGGGCTTGGCCAGTGTCTCTACCGCCCTGGGTCACACTGGCAGCCCAGTCCCACGGAGGTGGAGACGGAGGCGCAGGCTCAGAGCGCCCCCCTCGGCCCTGTCCCGCCTCTGCTCCTCCCGTTTCCAGTGCTGAAGTCCGGCGGGCCGCACTCAGAGCCACGGGCAGGAAGGGAAGAGCAGGATTGCGCAGCTTGGGCTACTGCTGAGCCCCGCCATGGTGCTGTGAGACATGGGGACTCCTGAGAGGCCCTTGGGCAGGGGTGACGCGGTGGTCTCAGGCATGCCCGGCTCTTCCCACTGCTTCGCTGCAGCCAGACCACAGTGGACGAGGGGACGCGAGGGGTCAGTCAGGAGGCAGCGCAGGTATCGTGCTGTGCTGCGGAGGCAGAGCCAGCGGGATTGGCAGCGGGTGGAGGGAGAGAAGGGGGCATCTGGGGAGCCCACCAGCCCCAAACCAGGGACCAGGAAGCCACCAGGAGGAAGGGGAGGGGGCTGGGGGCACCTTTGAGGTTAGCGCAGTGGTTAAAGCACCTTTTTAGGCAATCCCAGTCAGGCACAGGGGACAGCAGTTTGATCCCCACCCCTTCCCTTAAGGCAGCCTGAGCCAACCAAAGAGGGGGGAAAAGAGCAGGAAGTGGGGACCCCAGAAGGCTGTGAGCAGAGATCTGGCCTCAATCTCTTCCCTTGTCGCTGGGACAAAACACTTGACACCACAAGAAGTTGAACTGGGCTCAGGTTCCAGTCCACAGCTGGCTGCTCTGAAGGACAGCTTGGCACAGGGGCCTAGCAGAGGGGAGCAGCTTAGGCCATGGGGACCCAGAGGCAGCGTTCAGAGGGAGGAGCCAGGAGAGACAAGCACTTTCAGGCCACGCCCCTGAGACCGCCCCTTCCCACCAGGCCCCGCCTCCTAGCTGTGCCAGTTATGAGTCCCATGATCCAATCACCTGTCAAAAAAGCCCTGTTTATGGGTGCAAGAGGCTTTCCCGTGACCTCGAGGTAGATACCATGATACTCTCCGCGACTCACGAGCCCCAGCCCCCTGGTGGCTGTTAGAGTGGAGTGCGGGGCTGGCCTGGGGTCCTGCATCCTGGGCTGCTGACAGGTTCCAGGAAGGCAGACCCATGCTACCACAGCCCTGGTGGAAGGTTTTGGTATTTACAGCATCCACCCCTGGAGGGTGAGGCATGGCAGAGGTCCCATTCACCAGACACCCTACCAGTTGCTCCTGGGGGCATAGCTCTGGGTGTTCCAGAACTTTCTATTTTTCAAGACATACTGGACACGTGAGTTTTTACAGGAACACTGGCGCTTTTCAAACACTAGGATTGCAAACTAAGAGTCAGAGTCATCTGGGGGCCTCATAAAGCTTGCCGGGGGGACAGCCTGTGTGGATCACAGAGCCATCTGTCCTAGAAGCTGTGGCATCCCTTCTGCCAGACCCGGTTTCTATCCCCCATACCAGGTAGGCCCTGGAATGTGTGACTGATGGAGCCTGAGAATGTTGGTGCTAGAAGGGAGGGTCCCCTTGTACCCCGACATTGAGACTGGGTCCTGAGGTGGGGCTGCTGCTTCTCCAGCACCTGTCCGCACAGGGGCCCAAGGCTGCAGGTGCTGGGCGTCTGCAGAAGTAAGGTGTTTGGGTGTCTTCGGAAGCCCTGGGCAGGAGGAAGGAAGGGGCGGGTGCCAGGGCGCAGACTGGAGGGGTCCCAGGGCTCACTGGAGCTGGACGGTGTTACCCGATACAGTGATGATGGGGAAGCGCTGGCCCACCCCCGTGCTCAGAGTGCAGGTTCTGGTGGGATTTAGGTCAGGAGGGTGAGACCATGTTTAGGTGGCCTTAGATGCCACCTTCATCTCCTCTTTTCAACCAGCTCGAAGGTGTCTCCACTGTGTCCCTGTGCTCCACCCCTACCCCTGCTCCCCTCCAGGGCTTCCCAGGGACCTGTCTTCCCCAAGAGGCCCATGTGTTGGTTACTGTTGTCAAAGCTGTCCTCAGATGTCCCCCTGCTTGCCTCAGGCCTGGGCACTGGCCACCTTGTCCTGTGCCGTGACCCCTGAAGGGTGAACAGGAACCCCGGGGAGCCCTTCCTGACCCTGGGGTGGGTGTCGCCCTGCTGGTGGCTGTCTCATGAGCACCCCTCCTTTCTCTCCACAGCTGATATCATCTCTACTGTCGAGTTCAACCACACTGGGGAGCTGCTGGCCACAGGCGACAAGGGCGGCCGGGTCGTCATCTTCCAGCGGGAGCCTGAGGTATGCAGAGGGAGAGGCTGGGATGGCCAGGCAGGAGGGACGGGTCTGGGGCTGGGATGGCTGGAGTCAGCTGGCAGGCTCGGGGGGAGGCCTGCACAAGTAGAGGGGCCTCCGGCCCACGAGTGCCGCTGGCCTCCTGCCAGGGTTGCCTCCCTCAGCTCAGCTCTGCGTCCACCATGGGATCCCGGGGAAGGGGTGGAAGAATGGGGCCAGTCCTAGAGTGCCAGGGTTCCGTGGGATAGCAGAGGCCTCTGAGCCCCGCCACCCGCAGGGGTTGGCTGCTTGCCCGCTGCCTGCCACGCTGCTATCCTCGGTCCCCGGAAACCAGGCAGACCCTGCACTTACCCTTGCTGAAGCCCCAGCGGGGCCTCTCAATGCCTGGGTGCCTGGCACTGCCCACCAGGGAAGGGAAGGCGGGGTTGGCGTGCCCATTCCTGTCAGCCCCCTGCAGCTCACAGGCTGGGCTTGGTGGCTTTTGCTCTGGCTACAGCCCTCCCAGCCCATCGCCACTTCCTCCCCCTCCCCACCTGACTGAGTGAACCTAAGACAGCAGCCGTGAGGGTCATTTCTAAACCCTGAAAGTCACTCAGGATTAAAGACCACCCCCATTTACTGAGCACTTACTATGTTTGGATGCTTTTTAGGTGGCTCCTAATTGCTCCCCCCAGAGGTGATGATCCACACCCACTTTATAGATGGGGAAGGTCCTGAGCCACCCAGCTGGTGTCAGCGGAGCAGGCCTGCACCTCCACTGTGGGCACTGAGACTGTGGCCCATGCTGAGACCAGGAGGGGAGGGTGAGCGGGCAGGAGGAGGGGGAGCCGAGTCCCCTGTGTGCCCGCCCGAGCCTGCCCCAGCTGATACTGGGAGTGAGCACAGCTGGGGCTTGCGCTGGCCACCAGGGACAGGCGAGGGACACCTACACATCTGCGCGCCCGGCGGTGCCATGCCAGGGGCCGGGTTTCACAGGACGGACCAGAGTGCGGTGGGCCACAGAGCCGGGCCTGCCTTCCGCTGGGTTTCGGAGAGCAGTTCAACTGGCAGACCAGAGTCGCTCCATTGGGAAGTTTTCTCCCCATCCCGCTCTGTCTGCTCTTTGCTGTCACTGTCATTTTTGAGGAAGTGAGGTGGAGGCGAAAATAACAAAGAGCTTTAGAGCTTTTCAAAAATCAAGCCAGGAGGGGCTGGGGCGATAGCTCCCTGGCACAGTGCCTGCCTGACAAGTGCAAGGTCGTGAGTTTGAACCCTGGTCCCACCAAAAAAAAAAAAAAAATCAAGCCAGGAGTAGGAACCTGACAACAGATGCTTTGAAATAAAGAACAGAAAAATGGATACTCCGAAACATGAAGAGGAAGGCAGGAAGCTGTCCTTTTGGTCTCATGTGTCGTGAATTTGAATTGTGGGGTGGGGGGAACCCACCCTTTGCTGTTTGGGGGCTCCATTGCGGGGTCACTCCAAAGAGCTCTGCTGTGCCAACCAAAACAGGTTGCCAGGGACCCTGACTGTCCCAGGTGTGACCTTGTGGGACAGCTACCCCAGGGCAGCCTGTGCTCCAAAGAGCAGGCCTTTATGTCTGGCCCAGGATGGACACACAGACACTGGGCACAGGCCAGGGCCTCCGGCTTAGCATCTGACCTCAGCAGAGCGGATGGTGACTGCTCGGTGACCATGCAGCCTTCAAAGGTACCTGACTTCTGAGTCTGCCTCTGCCTGTAGGACGGGGTGGTCCCAGGCCCTGTGTCTTACTCTTCTCTCATTGTTGGGACACATACCCGACACTCAGATTAGGGAAGGAAAGGTTTATTTAGCTCACAGTCACTGGAGGTTTCAGTCCCTACTCAGCTGGCTCCAAGGCAGAGAGGCACACGGCAGAGGGCAACCTTTCATGGTGGCAGCAAAGAACAAGAGCGAAGGGAGAGAGCTAGCCGCAGCTCAAGCAGCTGACTTCTCTTCCTTCCTTACATTGAAATGCAAAGCACCTGCCCCAGGGGAGGTGCAGCACCCATTCTCACAATAATCAGTTACAAATTCCAAAGCCGCCCCCATGACAGCACGGGGCTTTGGGGGACACCTGAACACAAACCATAACACCCTGCACCCCAGGGAAGAGCCTGGAGCATGGAAGTAAGGTGTGGGGGTCCTTGGCTCAGGACCCAGCACACAGTAGGTGCTAAGTAAACAGGAGCTCGCAGGATGCTGCTCTTGCCCCCGTGGCTGGGTAGCAAGTTGGTGAAGCGCAGGGCTTCCTCTGGATGCCGGACTGGGCCCACTGCGCTGCTGGGCAGCCGGTCCCAAGGTGGCCTCAGGCTGTCCTGCTGCTCAGCCCTCCCGTGGGTTTCCTTGCAGAGCAAAAATGCACCTCACAGCCAGGGCGAGTACGACGTCTACAGCACCTTCCAGAGCCATGAGCCCGAGTTCGACTATCTCAAGAGCCTGGAGATAGAGGAGAAGATCAACAAGATCAAATGGCTTCCACAGCAGAACGCAGCCCACTCGCTGCTGTCCACCAATGGTGAGCCACGCGTGCCCCTTGGGCTGAGGGGGCCCTTCTGGGTCTGTAGACCCTGGAGTGTGAGATCCAGAGCGGCACGGAGAGCAGGCTGCACTCAGGCAGGCCGTGCGCACTGTAAACCATGCCACCCGACATCTTTGTGCATGCTGGCCTAAGGGGTGCGGGGGGTGTGGGGGGATAGGTCAGGAAGCCCAGGGATCGTAGGGCATGCCCTGAACTCACCGGTGCCTTCTCCTGTGCGCGCTGGTGTTTATTCTGGGTCCTCTGCTAGGTGGCAGAGAAACTGGAGCTGTGGGGGAGCAAGCTAGCGGGGCGGGCGGTGGTGGGGTGGGTAGACAGACAGACAGACGGAGATGGACTCAGGAATTGGCACGGGTGACTGGGAGGATGGCCAGCCTGGCATCTGCAGGGTGGGCTGGAGACAAGGCAGTAGCCTAAAGTCCCGCCCATCAGACTGGGTGCTAGCTGGCCTTTGATTGGATGAGGCCCAACACATGGTAGATAGTCACTGGCTTGGCTGACTTAACTTCAACTTCATCTAAATATCTTTTTGGGCTGGGGAGACAGCTCAGTAGATTAAGTGCTTGTCTGGCAAGTGCAAGGGCCTGAGTTCAATTTCTGGTTCTGCAAGAAAAAAAGAAAGAAAGAAACTAAAAAAAAAAAAATCTAAGTATCTTTCGGGCTGGGGAGGTAGCTCAGTGGCATAAGCACCTGCCTGCCAAGCGTAAGGTCCTGAGTTGGATCCCTGGTACAAAAAACAAAACAAAAACACTAAAGTTTTCCACAGCAGGACCTAAGACCCATTTAACCCAGTATCTGAGTACTGCGGTGTAGCTGAGGTAATACCTAGAATTCACCATCACAGCTACCAAGCATCCTCTGTGGAGTCCAGGGAAACGAGGCGCCTAGGAGCCGGCTGCTGGATGGCAGGGTGCTGCTCCTTCAGGAAGCGTCATTGGGTCAGCTAAGGACTTTAAGCAGCAGGCCGGTCGGCAGGTAATCAGCCCTCTGGGAGGCTGAGGCAGAGGGATTCAGAGTTCAAGCCCTGACTAGCGGTTTAGGGATTTAGTGGGACCCCCATCTCAAAACTATAAATGAATGAACGGGGACGTAGTTCAGTGCTGTATCTGGAAATCAGCCTAGGAGCCCATCGTGACCCTCAACAGCAACGCTGCCTTTATGGTCAGCGATGAAGGAACGGCGTGAGGACGCACTGCACACGCGTCCACCTGCGCAGTGCCTGAGACACCAGCGGGCACGCTGTCCCACAGCAGGGTGCCGCCACGTGGCCTCTAGATTTCCGAGTCACTGCGCAGCCGGCTCCTGGGCGCTGCGTCCTCTGACGTGGTGGGTCACGTGTCTGCTTTCTCTATTCCGCCCTTAAAGATAAGACCATCAAGTTATGGAAGATCACCGAGAGGGATAAAAGGCCCGAGGGCTACAACCTCAAGGACGAGGAGGGAAAGCTGAAGGACCTGTCCACGGTGACGTCGCTGCAGGTGAGCGTCCTTGTCTGGTGCCTGGGGCTTCTTTCTCCGCCGTTTCTTCCTCCTCAGTTTCTCACCAGCAAAACTCTCCGTTCTCATTGCCCTCCCAGAGATGGCGCAGGTTCCTGTGTGCCAAGCCCCGGTGCGTGGCACCAGGGGATGGGGGTAATCAGTGCTGCCCCTGAGAAGGAGAAATAAATGTCAAACACGCTGGCAAATTGTACAAGTAGATTCTGAGGCGGAGGGGGAGCCCTTTCGCTTCCACTTTAAACAGTGGGGGTGGAATTTCCTGCTCGCTACACCCCCAGCCTGGGTAGGTTTACACTGCTTTGCCTGGTGGGAGAGACCCAATTATCACGTCTTGATTGGCCTGGAGTTTGAGGCAGAGCGGAGGCCCGAGGGAATCACACCTGCTTCCCTCCCAGCACGGGAGTTTTTATGTCACCTATTTCCCGGGACGCTTAACTGTGAACTCAGGCTGAGAAGGAGGGGAGCGTGGGTGTTTATTGGTTAGGGTTCTCCAGAGGATCAGAATCAATAGAATATAGATCATTGCGCTACGGATTAAGGGGATTGATTAGACCAGCCCAGAATGAGAGGCGCAGACGCTACGGTGCAGAAAAGAGGGCTCCCGGAGGCAGTGCCAGCTCCAGGCCCAGGCTGGAAGCTCCCTGCGGAGCCGCTGGTGTGGGGCTGCCTTGCAAGGCTGGAGAGGCTGGAATCCGGTGTCCACAGGGATGGTAGCGAAAGACCCCGCGCTCTGCGCTAATTGAGCTCTTTAACTGCAGTCGGATTTCCTCCTTCCATCCTGGTGCAAGTCCATTGGGTGGAGCCACCCACATCAGGGCGGGCCTTCCCTCTCTATTTGCTGGCCCACTTGCCAGTCATCTCCAGACCCACCCAGCCACCCAGATCCACCAATCGGCTAGGCGACTCCTAACCCAGTCAAGTTGACAGGGTAGATTAACCAGCACAGGTGACCTGGTCTTTCCTCGTCTTCCCTGTGATCTTGTTCGTGTTACCCATGCCAACCCAGTGGCGGCAGCCGGTGTGTACTGAGTGGCTGTTGTGTGAAGAGCCCATATTGGGACCCCAGAGATGCAGCCAAGACTCAGTCTCTTCCGTTAAAGTGTCCCCAGCCCCCACCCACGGAAACAGAATCACCAAACACTCGTGTTCAGTTCTCTGATGGAGACACACCGGGGCTGTGAGAGCTTAAAAGGCTTTTTTCCACCTTCTCTATTTGGGGCACTCCTATTCATCCCTTAAAACCTTGTCAGTTTTTACCTCTGTAAAGCCTTGTCTCCACAAGCCAGAAGATCCTTACGCTTCCTCTGTCCATGCCATTCAGTCCTCGGTGCTAGTGTTCATCTTCCTGTCCATCACTTTGTCCCGGTCGTGACTTTCGGAGTCATGGGGAGGTTGTTTTATTCCCGATGCCTCCAAGCCTTCAGGGCAGGCCTCCTTCCTCTCTTTCCATCCCTTTTATTTAAATGGCCTTGGAGACTGGTTTGGAGGATGGCAGTGCCAGGAGGAAGCACTGTGGCCCCAGGAGGGAGAGATGCCAGGATTTTGCTGGGCCGAGGGTGCCCTGAGCTTGCTGGCCTGGAGCAGCCGGACTTCCTGTCTCTTCTGCCCAAGGGGGCCAGTGTGAACAGTGGCTGCTCCCCAAGGGCAGGGAAGGTGAGCAGCAGACCTGGACGACTGGACAGGCAGGGACAGGCACGGAGAGGCCCCTGCAGGTCTAGACACATGTGCAGACTTAGGCGGCAACATGGGATCCCCCAGAGCCAGGTGGGCCCAGGTGGGTGCCCTGGCGCGTGACCACACAGGCTGTCAGCTGGATCGCCTGCTCTCAAGCCCAGGGACACAGCGCACTGTTCTCTCATTCCGTCACCATGTGTGCACTCAGAGCAGGATGTCCTTGGCTGGGCCTGGACCAGGAGCCAGGTAGATGGGTAAAGGAGACAACACGCCACACCTGAGGGACGCCCCATCCCCTGGGAGAAGACATGGCTGCACCATGACAGAGGCCCTGGGGTGTGAGGGTGCTGGGCCCTTGGCTTGGGCTGCACTCGGGGTGGGGCAGGTTCTGTTTCCTGTGCATCAAGTCCAGCCAGGTCTGCGGAGAGGCCCTGTCTGTCAATCTGTCTGTCTGTCACCTCTGTGTCCCCAGGGTTGAACAGGCTGTGTCCAATGCACACTGTGATGCCTGTCAGGGGCCCCACAGAGATGGAGGAGTCGCTTGCGGAGGAGCCAGGGCCTCAGAGGCCGAGCACTGCAAGCAGAGGGCACAGTGGAAGCAAAGACTCAGGTCTGATGTCCCTGAAGGGACAGCTGCAGCCACTGTGACGCACAACTCAACACCCCAGTGCTTCATACAGAAATGCGCTTCTCATGGCAAGAAGGTCCGGGGGGACTGCTCCATTTGCCTGGGGCTCTCTGAAGACTTCTTCCACTTGCACCCATAAAGCGGGAGTCCTCATGGGCTAGGTGAAAGATGCTGCTGTGTAACTGGCTGATCACAAGACATGTGACACTTTGCTCACATTTCATTGGTCAGAACTAGTCATGTGGCTATACTCAGATGCAAGGAATGCTGGAAAGTGTAGTCCCCACGTAGGTTGCATCTTCCTATCATTGCAGAAGGTACACACAGTATTTGGTGGACAGTTAGTTGGCTCTGCTGTGTTACCTTCTTCCATTTTACAGATGAGGAAACCGGGGGGCAGGGAGCTTCAGCTACTTGTACGCTGACACACAGTGGGTAAGCATCCAGGCTGAGCTCAGGAGCAATCCCAGGAGTCTTCTTGGTAGAGTCAGCAGTTTTTCTTGCAGGGATGGGCAGGGGAGGAACATTTGTTATTGTCCCTGCTGACTTCAATCTCAGAAGCATTAGGACGGATGCCTGTTGGAGTGATCCAGCCTTTTGTTAAGGTCCCACTCCTGCTGTACCCTGCTGCCCTTCTTGCCCATGAAGCCCAGCTCTGACCTCGCCCTCCGCAGGTGCCGGTGCTGAAGCCCATGGACCTGATGGTGGAGGTGAGCCCAAGGAGGATCTTTGCCAATGGCCACACCTACCACATCAACTCCATCTCCGTCAACAGTGACTGCGAGACTTACATGTCGGCCGATGACCTGCGCATCAACCTCTGGCATCTGGCCGTCACTGACAGGAGCTTCAGTATCCTTGGCCTGCAGGGAGGGAGGCTGTGGGTGGGCAAGGAGGACTTCTGCTCTGCTCCGTGCCTTCATCCAGGACCCATCCAGTGAGGATGAGCCTAAGGCCCAGATGCGGAACCGTACATTGTCTGCTTTGGAAAACACAACCACTGCGACTGCTGGGGGTCACCCCTGAGTGGCCATGGCTCCTGTCACCCTGGCCCTACAGCTCCCTCGTTGTCCCCTTCTCCATGGCAGCTTGTACCTGAGATGGATGGACAGCACTGGGGTCCTGAGTGGGACTTAGAGTAGGGTGCAGGGAGATGGGTTCCACTTGGTATCCCTGTTGGAGGTTAAGTTTGCGGCAGGCGGTTGGCTGATTCCCACCAGACCGTGAAGACAGGAGGCTGACCTGGAGCCCAGCCTGGGGAGAATGGGCTGTGTAGACATCGGTCTTGCACAGGCCCCTCAGGCTTGGGGTGCCCAGCCCTGCCTGATAGCACCATATTAATTTTATGTGACATCATCCTCACAGCCCCTGGAGGTGCGGCTGTTGTGACCTCATGGTCCACCACCAAGAGGGTGACAGAAGGCCAGGAAGGTAGGGAGACCCCATCCGGGCAGAAAGGAAGGGCGAGGAGTCAAGTGAGAGGCACAGGGCACACATTGGCCAGGGCTTTGCAGCCGGACTTCTCTGAGGGACCCTGGCAGCCACCTCCGAGCTGTGTGCCCTCAGCAGGGTTGCCACACCTCTCAGAGCTCGGTGCCGCGGTGCTCCCTCCTCACAGGCTGAGTCCGCCACTTAGTGTCCGGGGCCTCAGCACCTGTCATCTGAGGCTGCAAGAGGACTGAGCCGGCAGGAGGCTCCAGGAAGAGTGGGGAGTAGAAGTCCAGCTCTGGTCGGGTGGGCAGGCCAGGTTGAGCTCCTATTTGGGCTGCAAAGCCTGAGCCCACCTGTCCCTGCTGCAGTTAGCGGCTTTTCTGTGGCCAGGGTCAGACCACCTCACTCGGGCTGCTCAGGGCGAACATGAGTATTTATGGATCTTGGTAACCATAAAAGCGCTCTAGGCATGGGGGGATCCAGGGGCTCACGGTGTCTGGGGTGGTACTCCCTGCTTGTTGCCCCTGCTCTGCCCCCTGGCTTATCTCAGGCTCCTTGCAGTGGCATTTGTGCGTTAGCAGCCCGAGCTACATCCCATCAGGATCCTAGTGGGCTCCGCATTGTCTCTGTCTGGGCCTGGCTTCCTCTCAACCAATCACTGTTGAGGAAGGAGAATGCTGCACTCTGGTTGGCCAGGCAGGGCTCTCGGCTGCGCTAGCTGCCTCTGCCCTGAGGTCCTCAGGAGACGCGGTGCCTTCAAGATGGGCTCACAAGCAGGTGCCCATTGAGGGGTCTGAGGTTGTTAACCATCTTCCCAGGAGCGTCGAAAAAGGAAGAGGACATGCAGGGGCCCCAGGTCTACAAATCAGGGGGGCGGAAACCTATAGAGCTGCCTGGATAGGACTGCTGTTCCTGGAGCCATCAGCCGCTCATTCTCCCGCTGGGCTCCAAGACGGGACCACCTGGCACCAGGGATGACAGAGGAGAAGCTGCTCAGGGTGTGGTGGACGGGAAGCTGCAAGCCAAGCGATTCCCAGGCCATGACCCGGTGTTGGGGGGGGGCACTGGTAGGGGACAAGACGCACTGGAGGGTGGGAGGTGGCAAGGCCGGCCTGACCAGTGTGCCAGTGGTGGGCTGCCTGGGGCGGGCTCCGAACACATCATTCTAAGAGACCTTCACACCCACTGCTGCGTCCTCTTGCCATACATTTTTTTAAGTTGTATGAATTTGCTTGAAATCAGGGTGCTACATTTTTTGCCTAAATCACTGTCTTTTCAAAGGGAAACAGCTTCGCTGTTACGAGTTAGAACACAGCACACCAGCCAGCTGTGATGCTGCTCACCTGTAACCCTACGCAGAAGGTGAGGCAGGAGGGTCCCTGTGAATTCAAGGCCAGCCTGAACTGCATAGGGAGATGCTGCCCTAAAATAAAAAATAAAGCATACAGCACAAACAGGAAGCAGCCATAAAGACAAACGCCACGAAAGCGCTTGGAGCCTTCCTGTTCACTAAGGGCCTGGGCCCCACGCGCTCTGCTGCAGTGTGCAGGCTGTGAGAGCTTGCGCGTGTCATGGTTGCTTTTCTCTCGCTGCTGAAATGAAACGCCCAGCGCCCAGAATTACGGCAGGGAAGGGTGATTTGGCGCACAGTTTGCAGAGGTTTCATTTCCGTTCATTGGCCAGCTCCAGGGCAGGGTGGCCCAAGGCAGAAGGCAGCAAGAGCAGAGGGGACACGGGAGGACAGTGACACAGGCCTCTCCCTCCCTCCTACGGGCGTGCAGGCTGCCCGCCCCAGGGTGGGCGTAGCACTCACACCATGATCCCAGCATTGCACCGTGGGTCAATCACAACATCTGGAAGCCCTCCCATGACTGCCTGCGGCTGGAGAGACATCTAGACACAGTCCATAACAGAGCTGCCGGAACCAGCTGGCTGGGCATGCTCCTTGAGCTCCTGAGCTGTGGCGGGGCCCAGCGTGGACTGTGTGGTTTATTTGGCATGTTTGCGTTCATTCAGACCTCAGGCTCAGCAGCCGGAGACTCCAGGCAGCCGTGTCAGCCTCCACGGCCTCCTTCAGCACTTGGCGGAGTCGCCTCCAGCAGGGGTTGGCTCCTTCGTGCCACCTGACCACTCCTGGGTCTCAGGCGTTGGCTGGGGCTGAACCCACCTCTGCTGCCCCTTCCCATTGTCTCCCTGTGAGCCTGCTGTCCCACAGGCATCTGTCCCCACTAGCACTTCTTTCCTGTTCTCTGTGTCTCTCGGGGTCCTTAAGCTGGTCCTGGTTGCTGTAGGTGTAACCAGCTCTGGCCTTCCTTCTGGAAGCCCAGGGTTAGGAGCCCAGCGGGGCTTCTTGGGCCTCTGGGCAGCATGCAGGCCTGGCCTTGGTGATGGAGCAGGACGCAAACGCTTCCTGTTCATCTGGGCTCCAGGCAGCTCAGACCCCGGAGCCCAAGGAACCAAGGAGCGGGCTCTGCTCTAGGGCCCTGTTGTTTCCTCTCCCTAATCATCAGCTTTCATGAAAGAAAAATGGACAAAATTCTCTTAGGATGTTTTTGGTTGTTTTCTTTGGTGGTAATGGGGATTGAACCCGGGGCCTGTGTACTGAGCTGTGCTCCAGACCTTTTTTAAACTTTCAGGTAGAAGGGCTGGCCAAATACCTCAGCAGATTAAAGCACCTGCAAGCAGGCGCAGAGGCTGAGTTAGATCCCCCCCACTGTGCTGGCCCCACCCCCAAGGCACACTGGGGGCAGCAATTGAGACTGGACATGGTGACACATGCCTGTAATCCCAGCTCTTGGGAGGCTGTAAACAGGCGGATCACTATGAGTCTGATCTGGTAGTGAGATCCTGAACACCCTGTGGACCTTTCCCTAATATACAAAAAATTAAATAAATAAATAATAAAATAAAATAAATTTTGAGGTAGGTCCTGCTAAGTGGCCCAGTCTGAACTTGAACTTGCAGTCTTGCTGTTTAGCTTCCCAGAGTGCTGGGATAACAGCCATGTGCCACCACGCCTGCCTCTTGCAAGGTTATTTTTAGGGGACAAATAAACTGTTCACTTTTATGCCCCAGCCGCTAATCAGGGTCCAGCAACAAGCTGGTGTTAATTTCTCATGTAAGCCCTCAGTAGTCAGTATGGGCTCTCATAAGAGTCCCCGCTTCTCCACTTGGTAAAATTCTCTTCCCCCAGCTGCAGCTCAACATCTGTTTGGAAATCTCTTGGGCCTTTAGTACGAACATTATAAAGTGGTTGCATGGCTCCGGACAATATTTCTAGAGCTCATTGCACCCTAAAGTAACAAATGGCCCAGGAGTGGAGCTAATGGACCTCTGCTTTATTTTTAGCTCTGAAAAAATTTTAATGATGGTTCAGTTGATTATTTTTCCCCTGATCAGTTTCTCATGCTGGGAGTGGGTAGCTCAGAAGCCTCGGGCTGGGGAAGATTTGGAATTTACATTCCTGGCACAGGTCTGGCTGGAGGGAGGGGACCTAGGGAAGGGGCCAAGTGGCCCCCAGGCTCGGGTCACAGTGGCATGAATCTGGGAGATAGCTCAGGGGCACCAGTGCCTGCTTGGCAAATGAAAGGTCCTGAGTTTGATCCTTGGTTCCACAAAACAAAACAAGACACCATGCATGCGACCCTCCTTTTCCCATCTGGAAGGCAGCTGGGAAGATGGTGGGGCTTTCCTCCTGCCTGAGGGCCCGGGCAGCTGGGCTGTCAGCCCCTTCCTGGGGTCTAGGCCGAGGGCTTCCCCCACAGCCACTGTCCTCGGTGTTGGCTCCACCGCCAGCCATGCTGCGCGTGACTACCCCAGTACAGCACCTCTTCCTGCTGTCACCCCACCCGGGCACTTCCAGTGTATCACATGCACAGAGTGGGCGGCCTTAACAACCCCCTGGGACCAAGGAGGAAGCTGAGCCGCACAGAGTTGGGTGACCGGCCCGTTCACTCGGCTGAGGAAGCCGGGTTGGGACCGTTGCTGGGGCGGCCCAGGGCGCCGAAAGCGCATGCCCAGCTGTCTCACCGATCCACCTCCGTCCAGGCTGGCTGTCTAGGGAGGGCTGTGTGTTACGTTTAATTCTCCTCTCACTCCAGCGGAGGGCGCTGTTCTCGCCGTTTTGCACAGCTGGAAACAGCTCCGGAGGGGGAGCGCTGGGCAAGGGCCTTTGGCCCCTGAGCTCCTCCGCTTGTTCCGCGGTCCATACAGCAACGTTTCCTGATGCTCGGGGAGGCCCGAGGAAGCGGTGCTTTCCCCACCATTGCAGGATGGATGGGAGCCCATGTGCTCTGCGTGTGGCTGAGCGAACGGCTCTGGCGGCATGCAGCTTTTCTGACCCTTCCTTTCATGGAGTGGGGTTCATGTGGCTCTAGGATGGGGCACAGCCAGCGCTCAGCCTCCAAGCGTTGCACAGCGTGCTTCTCACCAGCCGCTGTGATGCAGGCCACAGCCCCACTGGCTTCCTGGGTGGCTACCACTTCAGCCTCCCAGGCTGGACTCAAACTTGCGATCTTCCTGCCTCAGCCTCCCAGAGTGCGGGGGTTGCAGGAGTGCACGTTCACACCTGGCTATCTCCCGAGGTCTGGGAAGCCAAGGCCTGCGGTCAGCACAGACCCTCCTGGGCCTTCTGGGGGTAAGAGTGTCACACATTTCGCAACCTGCTCAGTTTTATGGGTTCCCCCACTCCCTGCAGGGAGAGAAGGACTCTGAGTTCGATTGGTTCTGACTTGGCCAACTTGAATTATTTAACTTCAGCCACACACCAACCTTTCACACCTCCCAAACTGAGGGTTCTGCTCCCCAAGAGGGCTGCACCAGCAGTCAAAGGATGCTCTGAGCAAGGACAAAAAGGGGCTGTCACGCACCCAACTGTCCCCACCGTCAGCGCCTGGACAGCAGGATGAGACTGGAGGTGGGGCGTTGAAGGCAGCCCACCCCAGCCGGGCTGGTGTCCTTAAAGAGGAGGAGGATCCAGAACACATGGACACTAGAGTGTGGGAGTGCAGAGGCCACATGAAGGCACCAGGAGCAGGTGGCCACTCAGAGCCTGGGGGACAGGGTGTAGGAGGGACCAGCCCGGATGCCACTTTGACCTTGAACTTCTGGACCGGAGCAGTCAGAACTCAGGAGACAGGAGCCTCTGCAGCCCATGCCCCTGCCAGCCCCCAGGGACCTTCCATCGCGTGGCCCTCAGTGGCCTCCATCCTCCTGCTGGCGGCTGCCTGTTTGTCATGGGGACAGCCTGAGAGTGGTTCCCAGGGAGACATCTGGATGAACCCCATCTTGCTGGCTTCGATCCATGGGGCCACACCTCACTGAGGGACACAGACGAGGCCAAGACCTAGCATCTGGCCCTGGGGTGCAGAGCTGAGGGGAGCGGTGGGGTGGCTGGGATGCTCTGCTGCCCAACAGGAAGGGGAGCGTGGGGGCTACAGGAAGCTGGGTGCCAGCTCTCTGCCACGGGGTCACTTGTGACCCAGGGCACAGCCCTATCGACTTTGGGCCTCGTCCTCCTGGGTGGAATGGAGCCAGGCCTCCTCCCTGCTTGGAAGGCATCTGCGTGCCGGTGCCTGGTGCCACGCTCTGGCGTTGTGGTCAGGTCTGGGAGCTGGCTTCGTCCCTGTGCCTTTGGACGTAGGTGGCCTTGCTGCGCTGCCTGGGCACTTGTGGGCCCTTCCCACCCAGGCTGCTCCCTCGGGCTCCTTGTGGGAACCACCAGGGTGGGTCTTCCTTAGTGGGCCCCGGTGCCACAGAGTGGCAGGGACATGGGCAGGTGGGGACACCGAGCTCCACCTGGTGTAGCTCGCCTGGCTGGGCTGGGCTGTATCAGGCCCCAGACAGGAGGCACCTGTCTCTGGTGGGCCTGAGCTCTGGCGGCAGCAGAGCTGCTGGTATTCCTGGCTGTCCCTGGAGATCTGGGTGCCCTTGGCCGTGGGGGACAAAGCAGCCTCTGTGAAAGCATCTGCAACCAAGGCCTCTGCAGATGGCTGGATCATGTTTCCTGCGTCCTTGGCAGGAAGGCCTGGGCTTCACCCCGGGCTGAACACAACAATCCCTGGCTCCCCGAGCACCGCAGCCCCCCGGACACCCTACTACAGAAAGCAGCAATGCCAAATGGATGCCCAGCATCACTCCCAGAATATCAGGCCCCGAACTCTGGTGGGCTAGGGCTCACGTGGGCCAAGCAAGCAGGAAGCACAGAGGCAGAACCGCTCGTCAGCGGCGACTGGTTTATGCAGCATGCACCACAGTGACCACCTGTGCGTTGCAGTGACCACCTGTGCATTGCAGTGACCAGCCGTTCCCAAGAGACAGAAATACCTGCAGCGGGAACAGGAATAGAAACTATCACCCGGGCAACTAAGAAACTATTATCCTGGCTGGGGGGTGGGGGGGCATTTTATGGTACGATCCAGCTCACCACCTTGACTGATGGCCCCGGGGGCCGCACCTGTCCCTCTAGGCTACACCTGCTCCGGCCGTCCTTGTCAGCTCCAGGGCTGCCCCAGCCAGTCCCTACCTCCACCTCCATGTGGCTGCACCTGTCTGGCGTCCATCTCTCCCCAGGGTGCGTCTTATGAGGACACACGTAGGCAGGGTTTAGGGCCAGCCAGGGTCGTCATACCTCAAGACCCTAAAGTTCATTGTATCTGTGAGGGTCTTCTCCCACGTGAGGTCCGGCCAATTTCTGTGGATCAGGGTTTGTGCGTGTTTTTTAGAGCCACCCACAGCCTCTGGTCCTGGAGAAATCCACGCTGGTGTCCGGCCCTGGTTGCTTTTGCCTGTCCCACCTCCTCCTCCTCCCTGGGTGCCTGCCACGTCCTCTCCTGTCACCTGCTGGGCCTCACACACTTTTCCTGCAGGGAGTGTGATTCAGCTGCCACAAGTGATTGAAAGCGACACCTCAGTAGTCCCTCGGGCCACAGAATTAGGTGAGAAAGTTGCCTACGGATGCCTCCTGCGTGAAACTGAATTCCTGCCAGCCCCAAGGGAGCTGGCCCCAAGGTGACCTTGAACAGCACAGTGTGAGAGGTGGCGGGGAGGGGACAGGCAGGACAGTCCTCCGAAGAAAGGAGCAGCCTGGCCACACCCTGCCTGCTGGGCAGAAGGACAAACAAGCTCCACAGGATGGGGCTGATGATCCAGGCCCCAGTGAGCAGGGAGCCAATGGTGCTCACGGCTGCAGGATGCTGTGCTGCCCTCCAGGTGTGGTGACATGGCCTCGGGGACACAGGAACAGGCTGCGCAGTGGTGTCCTAGCCACACTGGGCATGACCCCATTTTGTGTCACAGGGAAGCAGTCCTTTGATTAAGAAATGTGACGGGTCCTGAGGGTGCTGCCGCCCGAGCAGCTCCGGGGACTATGGTGTGGCTGGGTTTGCCACACGAGTCAGGGCTGCAGACAGGAGCCTGGGTGGCCCTGAAAACTCCCAGCATTTGGTGGGACAGAGTGACAGCACAGTGGCTTCCTAGAAGGACTGGTGGTTCTCAGTTGCTGGCTCCTCACCGGCGTTCAGCAGGTGAGAGGGGCACAGGCCCAGAGACCCGTCTGATTGCACAGCCCACCATGGCCTGGAGTGGATATTGGACAGTGGTATTCTTATGCCGAGGAGGGCAGGCAGGGCCAGAGGCGGCCACATGAGCTCCGGGCTGCAGCCGTGATAGCAGGGGACATTCGTGAGCCTTGTGATGCTGTCAGGCTGTAGGCAAAGGGCTCTGCCTCTTAGAAGCTTCCCAGCAACCCATGAGATTGAGCAGTTAGCCCACTTTGCAGAGGAGAAACTGAGGCAGGGAGTGCTGGAGCTTGGGGTCACCCCCCAGTCCTGGGACTTTGGGGCTCACCCATAGTGCAGAAGGGGTTGGAACTGAGGGCAGAGACCCGAGGTGTCACCATGACCTGGGGACCAGAAGGCAGCTCGCTGGGGCAGAGCTGAGGGGACAGCCCTCAGTCATCTCACGCTCACTGGGGAGGGGTGCAGGCAGGGAGGGGGCTGGGCCTGGTTCTGGGGGCCCAGGACAGGCTCAGGACCCTCTGACAGCCAGGGCGTGTCCCGGTCTGGGGACCAGGCAGCTCCGAGAATGCCACAGGGCGCCCCCCGCCTTCCTTGACCTCGCTGCCCAGACATCGTGGACATCAAGCCCGCCAACATGGAGGACCTCACCGAGGTGATCACCGCGTCCGAGTTCCACCCCCACCACTGCAACCTCTTCGTCTACAGCAGCAGCAAGGGCTCCCTGCGGCTGTGCGACATGCGGGCGGCCGCCCTGTGCGACAAGCACTCCAAGCGTAAGTGGCTGCCGGGGCGAGCAGATGGTGGGGGCTGGAGGGGCCCCCAGGCTCAGCCCTGGCTGCTGGGAGCTGGTCCTGCGCCCTCCGGCCCCTACTCAGCCAGGAGCCGTCTGGCTTCTGGGGCTCCCGAGCCTGGGAACGCAGGGGTAGCAGAGCTCCACGCTGGGTCAGCACCGTCTTCTGCGCCGCAGCCCCCACCCAGTCTCCTGGCCTCCCAGGAGAGCTGGCCTCTCGAGCTCTAGGACTTTCTGCTGCAGCCGTTCCAGCCCCTGAGCTCCTTGGGACCCTGTGTGTGACCTGTCACCTCATCCTAGGGGCCGGCAGGGGGCGCTGTGGGGGGGGGAGGGGTCTGGGGCCCAGGAGAACCTCACAACCCACATCTCTGAGCCCGCTGTGTTCTTCCCTGCCCCCTGGGACGGGCCCAGTGGTGAAGGAGGTGACAGGAGGTAACTGGTCTTCAGGAACTGTGGGTCAGGTCACAGTGCCAGCTGACCTGGAAGCCAGGTGTTCTCTGAAAAATTCCCCAGGCCCGTTGCTGGCTTTGGGGACATCCTGGGGCCCAGGCCCCTCCTCACAGTGACAGGGCAGGCAGTGCGGTGTGTGATGTAAGCTCCTCACATGCCTGCGCCAGGGTGGAGCTGTTCTTCTCCTGCTCTCTCTGCCTTATTCTTTAGCCTGTCCCAGTATGCTGGGCTGTGCACACCTCCTTTCTCTGGAAGTTGGGGTGACAAACCTGCCTCTCAGGCGTCAGTGGAGCTCAAGTGTCAGTCTGTCCAGTGTTATCTTGAGGGAGATATTTGCGTTGCCAGACCAAGGCCGTGTCTGCCCCAGCCCAGATCCTCTGTTTAACGGCCCCGGGGGATGAACTTTGTGCCATCTTACCTGCCTTCCGGGCATGTTGGCCTTGTCCCGTTTAATTCATTGTGTGGCAGCAGTGAGTGGCTGAAATCTGTGTCCACACTCTGTCGGCTCCGGGCTGTCCCCAGCCACTCAGCGGCCGCCCGTTTCCGCTTGGCAGTGGCTGGAGCTCTTCGTAGTCAGAGCACGAATGGTTGGAATTGCACTTCGGTGTTGCTGGCGATCTGGAGATTAGGCCAGGTTCTCGCCTCCCACAGGCTTGGTTGACTCCTTGGTGCCGAAAAATCTGGGGTGCTGGGGGTGATGGTCGTCCTGGACCCGAGGGTCAGGAGCTGCTGGGTGGATGAGGGAGCCGAGGATCTGCGGGACACAGTCGTCCCCTGGTCCTGCCCAGCTCGGGGCTGTAGGCCATCTCGCCCCTGTCCCTGGCTTCCACCACCCTCCCTGAAGCCCTGGAAACCTGGGTCTTTTATCTGCTCGGCCTTGTGACAAGGTAACCATGGAAACCAGCAGGTGAGGCCTCAAAATAGCGATTTCTGCCTTTGACAGCATGCGCCGTTGAGGGGAAGGCTGAGCCCAGTGCACAGAGGACTCTTAGGCATGAGGTGAAGACAGTGGAGTTCCTCTGTGGGACACAGCTGGATCTACCCTGAGGGAGGTGGCAGGCTGGCGTCCTTGCCATTTCTGACCTCCAGAGGCCGCTGTGTCTCTTGGGCTGGGCTTCCTCCTGCCTTGACTTTAAGGGTCACCGGGTGGGCCTCCCTGGTCACGACGATCGCATGGTGACCCTCAGGCCAACCCCGGGCTGCAAGGTGTGTTGTGGGTTCTCAACATAGAGACAAGACCAAAATCCCATTATTAAAGTTTATGAGCCTTTGTTACTGGGCCCAGGACCACAGGACCATATTCATGCAGGAGAGGACAAAAAGTGCCAAGCCTTAGAAATACAGGGTTTGTAAAGGTAGAAACCACATCTTGTTTGGCAAACAAATGTGTCACTTAATCATAGAACAGCACCGTTAGGGACAGCGTGGCCATTGCTCAGCATGCATTCTTCCTGGGAGCATCGTTCAGTTCTCGTTTAATGTACACCTGCGTGCAGGTGGTCTTGGTTACCACAGCAGTGCCTTCCAGTTGGTTTTGTACGGTTAGAAACACTTAGACATTTGCTTTGCTCTATGTTGTAAGTCTATTCCGGGAACCCTCAGGCTACTGATGGTTTATCAGGGGTACACCAAGCCTCCTTGGGACCTTACAAGGGAGTAGGGCCACAGAAAGCCGAACAGAGTCAATTTTTTACATTTAGTTTTACATTGACTCATGGCATTGCCCACTGGCTTTTGTACATGATTCAATCCCTTGATTCATTTAGTTTACGTTGGTGAGGGGGACCCTAGTAACATTCAAAAAGAGATTTTTATCTGCAATAGTTGTACATCTCCAGCTCTAGCAGAAGAATCCCCCCCCCCCATCTTCAGTGGCATCCCCACAAGTGTGCCCCATCTAAGGTCGGAGTCAGCCACCACACGTGAGTAGTGACACAATGTCCTGACAAGAACCAGCAGAGCCACCTCTGCTCAGTTTGACCTTGAGGGGGCCAGCAGTCTTTTGTAAAGTCCACTTCCTGACTGTTGGCCGGTTGAGGCCGGCTTCACGTGGGAGCAGTGGATCCAGTGGTTTTTTGTGGTTGTTACCTTGGCCGTGGTGGGAGTGCTCAAGACAACAGGGTATGGCCCACACCTGCAGAGTCCCAGAGCTGACGGGCCTCGCTTCTTGGTCCACAGCGAGGATCTAGGCTCCGCTGCCAGCAGGGTGCTGGCTTCTCTGGTGATGGCAGAAGAGGAAGCGAGTAGCCTGCAGTGTGGACTGCAGAGCCTGTAAAGATGAACGCGTTCCTGATTAGAAATCGATGTCAGGCCAGGGAGATAGCTCCATGGCACAAGTGCCTGCCTGGCAAGTGCAAGGTCATGAGTTCGAACCCTGGTCCCACAAAAAAAAAAAAGAAATTTGATGTCAGGATCTCCTCCCCCAGCTTAGGGCTTCAAGGGAGCGATCCTTTGGGTCTCAGTCTTTCACAGTTTCTCCAGGACCGGCACCGAGGGTGGCAGTCTGCCAAATAGGATTTCGGAAGGAGTACGCCCATCCCAGTATGGGGTGCAGCATGACCCCCGTAGGGCCATCAGAAGCACAGGCGCCCCGTCCGCACCTGTCCCTGGCATAGTGTGGACAGGGTGTTCCTCGGGGTGGGGTTTTGTCGCTGTACTTGGCCCAAGCTTTGGGGTCAGTAGGCAGGATCTAGCTTTCATTGTAGGCCCCAAACCCTGGAAAGGCTCTGAACTGCTCTACGCAGGAAAGCTAGCCCATGATCTGAGGCTACCGTAATGGGGAGCCCACACGGGAGACGATTGGTTCCATTAGTGCTTTTACCACCTCTCTGGGGGTCTCGGTTCTGGTGGGCGGGGTCTCTACCCATCCTGAGAAGGTGCAGATAAGTGCCAATGAATACTTTTGTTTCCAGCCGTCCACTCGACTTCCGTGAAGTCAACGTGGACATCTTCAAAAGGGAAGCCTCCCTGTTGGCCGACGCCTAGATTGTACTGTGGGCAAGAAACTAGACTGTTGTTAGCGCAAGCCACACATTTGCTGGCCAGTGAGGTGCTCAAGGTCCAAAGCCTGGAGATGCAGACATAGTGGCCAAGCAGCTTGGTCACAGCTGTCTTTCCCACATGGGTCTTGTCGTGTAGCTTCTGAATCCCAAAATGGACGTCTCCAGCTATAGCAGAAGAATCCCCCACCTTCAGCGGCCTCCCCACAAGCATGCCCCATCCAGGGTGGTGTGTTTGCACAAAAAGATACTTTCTTCGGACTAGATTTGCCACCCATTTTTCTGGTGTCCCTTTTGGCTTGGCCCACGATAACTCAGGCTCAAAACATTTGGGCGGCTGAAGGCGTGGCGCTGCCGTGGCCTGTGCTCCTGGCCACGAGTCCCCCACAGCAGCTTGCTTGGCTGTCAGGTCGGCAGCCAGGTTGCCTCGGCCTTTTCGATGTCCAGGACAGTGTATCGTTGTCCCTGCAGTGGGGCCACCATATTTTCTGTAACAAGAAAATCTCTTGGGCTATACAGTCTTGCTGTGGGGTTTCTGAGGGAGGGATGCAGGATTAATGGCCTGTGTAGTCTCAAGAGTGAGAGGTGAGTCTTTAAAGAGGGCTGCCTGGTATGGGGCCAGCCTAGCGCCGGAGAGTCACCTCACCAGGGCCCCACAGTGGTGTCAGCATCGCACGGGCACGAGCACACTCAGCTTCTGCCCGGAGTTAACCTGTCAGCCTCTTTGATTAACGCAGCGACTGCTGCAGTGGCCTGCCAGTGTGATGGTCACCCAGCAGCCACACAGTCCAGTGTTCAGACAGACAGGCCACGGGGCGCTCCCAGGACCCTGTGGACGGTCTGAGTGAAGACTCTCCTTGCAACTTCTTCCTCATGAACAAACAGCTGAAGAGCTCAGAGATGTCCGGTAGGGCCAGAGCTGGAGCCCTCGAGAGTTTCCTGTTGAATCCTGAGATGCTTTTGGTGTCCTGGATTTCAGTCCAGCAGGAGGCTATCCCCCACCTTGAGGGTTTCATATAAGGGTTTAGCAACAGAGGCAAAACTTGACACCTAAACACAACACAAGCCCATCACCCCCAGGAACTCTCGTAACTCTGTTTGGTCCTGGGCTCCTCTAGCTAGCGACAAATCGGCTGTATACTGTAAGAGAGAAAAGTTAGGATTGTTATTACCAAAAGGCACCAGGTTCTTTGATAAAACTTTTCCAAGAACAGTAAAGTGAATGTTGAATCTTTGGGACGTCATGTCCACACCATTGGCGCTTGTGACCTCCTTCTGGATCCTCCTGTTAAAGGGAAACGATTTCCAGGAAGCAGCTGCCAAAGGAATGTAAAAGAATCTATCTTTAAATCTAACACAGCATACCAGACCCAGTGAAGTGGAAGCAGACTTAAGCACTTTAAATAGAAAGTGTAGTCAGGGAACTTTTTTTTTTTTATTAACCATGGACACTTCAGTGATTAAATCCCTGTACAGTGTTAACAGGCAACAGTTATACTTTTACAATGAACATTTGACATCAGCAGCTATGTATGTGCAGCAGCATGACATAACAATTAGGATGAAATGTCCAGTTTATTTTTTATTTTTTTGGCGGGACCAGGGTTCAAACTCACGGCCTTGTACTTGCCAAGCAGGCACTTGTGCCACAGAGCTATCTCCCCAGCCAAAATGCCCAGTTTAGTTATCATACATATCACATAAGTTTTTGTTCATATTGGCTTGACATGAACCTTTTATTACATATATATATAATATATAGTAATATATATATATATATATATTTATATATAAAATAAAATAAAACTTAGATAGCATATAAACCTATAAACAAATATGCAGATCAAACAAATATATTTAGAAAATCAGAGTGCACTCAAATATATTTCTGGCCAGGTTAAATTTTTTTTTTTGTCTTTTCAGATAGGGTCTTGCTATGCAGTTCAGGCTGGCCTTGAGCTCATTTTTGTAGCCCAGGCTGGTATTGAACTTGCACAGATCCTCCTGCCTCAGCCTCCCAAGTGCTGGGATTACAGGCGTGCGCCACCATGCCCAGCTTGGCCAGGTTAAATTATGATGAAACATATTTTAGACTTTTTATTTTTGTAGCTTGTAGCAGACTGGGGAGGGGACTCAGAATCCCCTCCCTGGGTGCCACAGCACCCAGGATGAGACAACAGAAATCCCAAAGGCATTCTCTACATTCAACTCGGGACCCGCCACAGCTCCGAGTCATGCAGCCCAGGACAGCCAGCTTGCTCTGTACTGTTCCTGCCGTAGCGAAGGTCCCAGTGTTGTCCCCTCTTGATTCATACACGCAGTAGACGCCCAAGACTAATGTAACTTGACACAGCGGTAGTAACTGCAAGGCATTTGTGCAGCTGAGCTAGGTCTGCGCCCTTCTGCATTTCCGGGTAGTCACAGAAGACAGGAAGCGAAAGAGCAGAGCTAATGCCAGGCCTTCGGAGAACAAATAACTGAGACAAACAAATGCATAGCAACATCTTAGGAAAACTTAGTTTCCTTTGTTTTGACCTTTTTTTTTTTTTTTTTTACTAATTTAGACTCTTGGCTGGATTTCAAACCAAAACAAACTGCAACATTCCCATAGATTCCCTGGTAAGGCAACACAGGGCTCCCCCTGCAACAACAACAAAAAAAACCTCATGGGGTCTCCAGCCGAGAGAAAAGGAATGCAGGAATATTTATCTATGAGAAACAGACTCTCAGTGAGAGAAACCGTGTCAGTGGTATCTCAGGAAAACTCATCTCAGATGGGCCGACATAACTTTTACATCCGGAAGTTCGGGCCCACCAACACCAGCCTCCAGAGAAGAAAAGCCAACCAAATCTTCTATACCGCGGCATTCTGCTCCTCCAGCCACTTTTAGGCACTTAGCTGAAATCTGCCTGTGGCGCCAAAAACCACCCAGAAGTTGCTCGCAGGTGTGGAGCCGGGGGATCCTGAGAATGGTCAGGAATACATTGCAGTGGCGACAAAGAAGCATCGTTACAAATTACATAACCAACAGACAAGGAAGAAAAACAAAATGAAACCAAAGGCAAATCCAATGCTCCGGTCCACCTTGTGGAGGGGAGCAGAGTCCAGGGGATTTATGTTGCATCCAGTTCCACCTGTGACTCACTGAGGGCCGCCCCAACAGGACAAGAAGTCTCTTACTGGCAAGAAGTTCCAAAGGGCTGGTATTGTCCAAGTCAAAAAATAATTTGAGAAAAAAAAAAAAAGATTGAGGGCCAGACGTGGTGGCGCACACCTGTAACCCCAGCACTTGGGAAGCTGAGGCAGGAGGATTGGTGGGAGTTCGAGACCAGCCTGGGCTATAAAAGTGACCTCAAGGCCAGCCTGAACTGCATAGCTAGACCCTGTCTCAAAAAGACAAAAAAGAAAAGAAGAAAAAGAATTTGAAGACTTTCAGAGACCTGTATAAGTCCAGGGCCAAAGAATCTCCCTGGACTGCAGTTCTCTAAAAACCTGGTTTCTGTTTGATCCCAATTGATGGGATCCCAGATGAGCCCCTAATGTCATGGGTTCTCAACATAGAAACCAGACCAAAATCCAATTATTAAAATTTATGAGCCTTTATTGCCGGGCCCAGGACCGCGTGACCGTACTCAGGCAGGAGAGGGCAAATGGCCCCAAGCCTTAGATATATAGAGTTTTTAAAGGTAGAAACCACATCTTGTTTGGCAAACAAATTGATCATCTAACAGACAGAACAGCACCTTTAGAGACAGCGTGGCTATTACTCAGCATACATTCGTCCTGGGAGCATTGTTTAGTTCTTGTTTCATGTACATCTGCATACAGGTGGTCTTG